>NW_019294054.1:13189-26626 GCF_000500325.1 Leptinotarsa decemlineata
AAACAAGGTATTATTATTATACATGTAGTTTTAACCTATGCGGTTAGTTTAATATCAGTGCAAAATTCCATTTCACTCATAAAGTTGATAAGAAAAACATAAAGTACAGTATTATCTAGTTTGTAATTTGGCATAAACAAAATAATGAAGTAGTATGAAGTTCAAAATTTCGAACCAATAAATTAAAAAAAAAATCTTAGAACTGTTTCCATTATATTTATTCCACAAGGTGCATTCGAAAAGACATCAAGTATGTTGGTAGTTTTGTAAACAATGTTTTTCAGAGCACGTGGGTTTATTTTTGTATTCGACGGTAATGAAATGGTGATCTATATCAGGAAAAGTATAAATACATTTTACGGATGAATATGAATCATTTTCAATTTCATTTATGAAAAATAATTTCAGTGGTCAACTAGTATTGTTCTCGATCTTCTATTCATAACTGAACGTTTTCAAGTTGCAGCAGGAATTTGTGATGTAATATTGCATGGCAAATATTTTTCAGATCAGTCAGACAAATAATAGTATAAAAAACCAGGACTTTCTTGAATTCTATCATGAATTAATATATTTAATCTTCATTTAAATTTCAATAATGAAGCCAATACGGAACAAATGAGTTGAAATTATTTTTTCGTTTCTGAAAGCATTTAGATATAAGAAAAAATTCCAGGCCTCTTATCATGATTAACCCGCTATAATAGTCAATTGGCGGTCTTTCAGGAATGAAGCCAAAAATTCCGTGGCAAAAATGATCAATCTTTCAGGAACAATGCCAGAAACATGTAACCGCTTGCCCGTTTACTTAGATATTTCAGTCGAATTGAAAAAAATACGGTACTTTTATANATTAAGGTGGGTGTTTCCGGACCATGCCATTCTAGTTTGTCTATTTCAGTTAGAATATCTCTGCGTGAAGGTTTTACATACATTAATGAAAATAAACGCCCCTTTTTGTGACTTATTGTGTTTCCATTGTCTTCTAACAAATGAACAACCATGATCTCAGAGTTTGGAATATTTTAAAATAAGGGTTAAATAGGTGAAAAATGAGGTAGACTGAAAAAGGGTTTCTAAGTTGCAAGGCCCTTGTTTCCTGATCTCATTCAATGGATAATCCTTTTTCCCCAGATGTAACATATACACAATGCTGAACGCAATGTATCAGCACTAATAATGATCATTGAGCTTTGTCATCACATTATTAGATATACCTGCATATTTTGTGGTAGCACAACGAACTCTGTGAGTTTCAAAAATTGAGTCATTTGATATAGATCTAGTTATATTATTCAATCAATTACATTAGAAGAAATCACATCCATTCAGATCTTCCCATTTAGCATATTTGAAGGGTAGTCTCTGTGCTGCCGGTGCGAAAAAATTTGATATGAAGTATATTGCAATTCTATTATTATTGATGAGTGTGGCTTGGTTTCTCTTAATTGGATTACCTCACCTTGTTTGTGTACAATTATGAACGGCTCTGCCGAACTCTAAAAATCTGATGCGGTCGCCAGCGAGTAAGCTCTGCTTTTTCATCATTTACCAAACAGAGGCGACACACACTCTCTTCCGACAGTCCGAGTCTCTAAATATGATGATTCAGATGACAGTGACATATAAGAAGGCCTGTTAGACATCGTAGTTCATCCCTACTGTAGTCCAACAACTGTTTGGTATCAACCTTCGAAGGGTGAATAAACGCCTTGGATTGAGCCAATTCTGGAAGATTCTGCCAAAAGTCCATAAATCTTCTTGCCATCCAGGTGTTCAATCTTTGTTTGGCAAAGCCTATAGCGATGCCTATGACAGGTTCTGGTCCGATGAAGCTGCTTGTAACATCCTCCTTTGCAAGGGAGTCAGCAACCTCATTGCCTTTCAGACCAGTATGGCCAGGAATCCAGACCAGAGACAATATGTTAAGTTTTCCTAGAGGAGAGTAGTTTTTGGCAATTTGCTACCAATTTAGACGTTGCTCGGTAGGAGCCAAGAGCTTCCAACGCCACTTGACTGTTCGAGAATATTTCTATTGACTTGTGTATGAGATTGGCTTCTTCCAATCTCTCCGCACACAATTCAATAACGCAAATTGCTGCTTAAAATATAGTCGCATTGGTTCCTAGGCAGGTTGATATTTTTGTCCTGGATCTGCGACTAAAAACACCTGCACCAGAACCGGACGGTGTTTTTGATCCATCTGTGAACCAACAATTATCTGCTCTTAATATTTTCATCTCCCGGGGAATTCAGTCCTCTCTACTCGGGAACAGTACTTTATAAGGCAGTTCGTAGTTGACAGTTGGAGGCATACAGTCAGAGGTCATTTCCAGAATGCTGTGACCAATAGTCTGTTGCACTCTGCATTGAATTGATTTGTGCACTTGGCAATGTCTACAAGCCTGTATGCAGTCCATCTAGCCTCTCTTTACAGAAAAATTTGGAGAGGAGGTAGATCTAGAAGGATCTCCATGACCGCTGACGGTGTGGTAGTGATGGAACCACTGATAGCCAGACAAGCCTGTCTCTGTTAGCTAGAGAGCTTCGCTTGGGCATAAAGTCAGAGGCCATTTCCAAAGAAAAATTGTCGCCTTACGGGACATAGAAAAGACTCAGTCGGGACTCTACATCTGGTATTTCGAGAAAAATTATTCTTCCTATTCGTTCAAGTCTGGGAGAGAACACAAAAAAGGTCAAACAAAAATCCAAAGCCTTCCCTCCACTAAGTTAGGGACAAGACACTTGTCTTATCACCTCATCAGCACATTTCTGGATAACATTTACATAATAAAGCACACAGTTCATTCATAACATTATGCCTTTATGTCACGGAAGAGACAAATCTACTCATGTCAGGACGACAGTGTGTAAAGAAATTCATACGCTTATTTGATCAGTTTGTATCTGAAAATAACTTCTGTGCCTGATCAACACATCTTTGTGAAGAGATTATTTTGAACTTATTAGCTTTCTTTCCTTTGGTATTTTCCCACACATTTTTGTATGAATATACAGTTTTTCTCAACGTAAGTAATCAACCAAAATCCAAAATCTTTTGAACTCTGAGAAGTATTCAGGTGTTGCAATTGTTGTTGAAATAATGAGGCAATATTATTAATTAGGAAAGAAGTATATTCTTCTTAGAATATCTTCATCGAATACACAAAAGTGGTAATTTCAATGGGAAAATGTTACTTTTCTTCCTTGAAGTTATGTTTGTTCATTTAAGTTTTACATTAGAACATCTTAATTGGTAGAACTTGTATTGCACTACTGTTATGTAAAATACGTGATGAGGCGCTTATGCGTCCCAATTCAAATTTATTTGCAAAACCTAACCCTAAATGTGTTCCTTTTTATGCCAAAACTCATTGAATACCGCAATTTTCAAACAGGCGATCTCGACTTGAAATTTTGTTTCTTTTAAAGGTCACAAAGGAGCAATTACCAATACTGATCAGTGCGGAATAAGTTTCTTCCACATTTACGCGTACAGTCATCATGCTTTTGAGAAGTATACAGCATCGTACACCAATTGACCCAAAAAAGTTAATGGAAAATTGTTCGCTGTCATCAATCCAAATTTACAGACGTAATTTTCTTCATTTGTTGATCTGCACTACAACCTAGAAAAAAACTTCTTGCTTCTTGTCATTTTGCACGATGAATTGTTATTTTGATGCTAATAAGAGAAGATATTCTCAGGAACAGCTAAAACGTCTACACTGCTTCCAAAACGTAACTGAAACCTTCTGAAAATATCCATTTAATCAGTGACTCCGACTCCAAGCGATGTTCCGCAGCGCATTTTGTACAGTCGACCATTTAAAATAATTGCTAAGACAGATCGTCAGCATTGATCATAGGCTTTTTGTGAAACGGTTCATATGTTTGAAGTATCACGGAAGCCTGATATCCAGGTTGAATATTACCCAGATTTTGCGATATTTATCAATTTTCTTTTCAAGTTTATAATCATCAATGTTATTTGTACTGGTTTTTTTCTTGGGTATCAACGGCCTGAACTGCTTGGTTATTCGACTTCTTGGTGCCGTATTCTAGGTAGTCAATGTCAAATAACTCCTCGAGCCATCTATATAAACAACTGTTGCCGAGAACAGTTATAGCTAGTTATTGAAGCTATAGATTATACTATAGACGACCCCCCACCCCAATATAGAAAGCTCCGACACTCTGTCGAATGAGGCCCTTATGTCCTCCGTTAACAATCTTGTCATCCACTCACCTCAGCAAGGTAGGGGTAAATCGTGGAAGGCGGTACTGATGTGTGAGGACTTTTATGCCGCCAATCCTAAAAATCAGTTACGTTTCATTTGTCCTTCTGACAAACACATGCCGTAAGGGTCAGGGGGCCAGACATCAACAAGTTTTAACTCAAGACGTCAATCTGTACAGTTATAGTTGCGTTGGTAGCGTTATAGCAAAACAGTCAGCCCTGATGTGACGAACGAATGGGGCACATGACACATAGAAGGAGTTTTAATTGGGTGAATAACTTATGGTGAAAAGTAAATTTCACTATAAATTTAAAAAAAGTATTAACCGCTTCAGAAGAATATTATCCATAAGCGACCCGCCTCGCCTTTATACAGATACCGTCATAATTCAACCAATTACAAGAAACGTTAATGTACTTTCCGCTTGAATTGGTGAAAACCGTACGAATATTTGTTGGTACTATTGAGTCTATAGCATTCAAACAGATAAACTGCTTGCCAGTCCCAACGGGTCCCTTCTGGTTGGTAGCTGAAGCTGTTAACAAAACTTTACAAAATCCACAATTCCACCACTAACACAAACGGATAATTCAATTGCAACAACAGACATAGAAAAAACAAATCTACTAGCTGAACAATTTGTGTCCCACTCAACAGTCGATTTTTCGGGGAAGGCACCACCCACTATTCCCACACTAGAATCCACAATGCTGGAAATTACTTTTCGACACAGTCTAGTCAGGCGAATTCTGAAACAGCTCGATATAAATAAGGCATCTGGTCCCGATGAAGTGCCCGTCATCGTACTTGAAAAGTGCATCAATGAACTCGCCTGTATTTTGTAGACTTATCAACCTGTCTTATGAGGAAAAGGTTTTGGAAAGTTGCTCACGTTCAGCCTATTCCCAAAGAGGGCAAGAAAAATCTGCCAAATAACTAGTGACTAATCGCTTTGCTATCAGTGATATCAAAAATCATGGAGAAAGCCGTAAACCACTCTATCCCCAAATATTTGAAAGGCTTCAACATCTTGAGCGATTATTATCAATATGGCTTCCGGAAAAAAAAATAATCAGACGATCTTCTATCGTATGTCATCCATATTTGGAATAATGCAATCGAGAAACATAGAGTTCAGAGTGATTGTGCTTGATATTTCTAAGGCCTTTGGCCGTATGTGGCATGAGAGTCAAACTTCAATGCTATGGCTTGTCGGATCATTTTTGTGTATGGCTCTCCAGCGTCCTGAAATAACATTCTCTGAGAGTGACCGTCAATGAATATATCTCAAATACTTTTACCATCAACGCAGGTGTTCCCCAGGAAGCCATATTGTCTTTTACCATATTTTTATCGTATATCAACGAGTTAATGGGAAAAAAATAAGAATTCATTATATAGCTTTGCTGACGATAGCACACTTGTCTCGTTATTTCATTTGGATACCAGGATATCGGCTGCGGATGCACATCTTCGCATCGGTTTTCTCCAAAAACATGTTTCCGAACCGGATATAATAATGTCAGAACAGACAATTCCACTTTCTGCTTCGATAAGTTTGTTGAGATTGAAATGGAAACCAATATGTCTAGTAACAATCATGTCGCTGGAATTGCCAAGGCTGCTTCTCAAAAGCTTGAAACCCAGTTCAGAATCAGAAAACTGTACACACCTCAGCAACTGTTTACAATTTATAAAGCTCAGACCTTCTTTGTAGTATTGTCCTCATGTATGAAGCTCCGCACTTTGCATACCCTGAAGTTGCTGATGGATTCCATCCAGAAAAGAACTATCCGCCTGATTGGAAACACGATCATCACTTGCAACCTGGATAGTGTCAAACATCGAAGAAAGGTTGGAGATTTGTCTCTCTTTCATAGATACTTTCACGGGAGGTGTTCAAGTGACTTGGCACATTTGATTTCACCAAGAGCGGTAGGTATATATCAGAAATACGAAACGGATTGTGGCTGTTCATCGTTTTGAGGTTCAACTCAGTGAACCTCGAACTTCACTGTTCAAGAACTTTTCGGAAAATTGCGTTCATGTGAAATAAACTTCCTGAAAATGTTTTTCCAATCGAATTTAATCTCTAGCGATACAAATCCAACGTGAGAATTGAGAATTTTTCTGTAGTTACTGTGTTTTGTCCTTAAAAAAAGACATGGCGCGGGACTTTGTTTCATAACAGGCAGTGATTGTTTTGATTGAAAATAGTAATTAAATGAAACAATATTAATACAAATATTGTCGATGAGGAATGAAGCATCCTTTTTAAAATGAAAAACATTTTTTCCACAGGAGCCCTCTAGTGGAGTCATATTGAATACGTCGATGTATTTTTCATATCTGTATTCTTTCCAAAGAAATAAACACATCTAGGAATTGCGCTTGCGCATTACCACCCGTCACATTTTAGGTCACCCAAAGCGGTGCTTGGCATCACAAGTATGTGCTTAGTGTATCCAGATGAGAGCGATCCGTTGCCTCCAATAATTTGGCAACTCTTGAACATCATTTAAAAGTATGCGATTTATTTTCATTTTCTTTAAAAAACGTCTTCAACGGGGGTAAATTCTAAAATTTCAACATACTTATGTATAACGTTTAAATAGAAAGTCTTGGTTCCGTATTCTCTCTTGAGATTATTGAATTCACGAAAAAGTGGAGGTATTCATAGGTATTTCCTGAGAAACCTGCAGCACCACATCGTCTGAAGTCAGTCAGTTTGGCGCATGTTTGGCAATAATGTCGATCATCACCTGTTAAAAGTTCCATTTTCAGATGACTTAACGATAAGCTTTGCACGGACTGGTTATTGGTCATATCAGAAAACGCTAGTTGAAGTTCCAGAAAATCACACACGTTTTTGCTACCTCTTAAACATTTACTACAAAGTAAACAAGTGAAGATTTTTCCAGCAAAAGATGTACAAACACAAGACGAGATAGACTGTACGGAATCATTCAATCCAGAGCGGTCAGGAGCATTGATTCTGCTATTGTTTTGCTAATGAACAACACTTGTAAAATGCTATTTATGTAGCAAGTGTTTCCTAAATTATGTAATCCAATTTTCTTCTCAAGATTCTCTCTCTACTGATTCGTAAGGAAGAACATGTTTCACAAAATCTCCATAAGAATTATTTCTCAAGCTTTTTCAAAAACTACACCTCACGATTTGATCTCCACAAACTTTATTCGAAAAATATATCACATGTTTCGCTAGCACAGTAGGTTTCTCAAGTGATTGATAAAGCTACTGTGCTAGCGAAACATGTTGTAATATCTTTTTCAAATAAAGTTTGTGGAGATCAAATCGTTTAGGTGTAGTTTGTGAAATTACTATGGATCTTCATCAAGTAACGCCCGAATCAATCAGAAAAAAAAATTCTCAAGCTGCAATCGATGATGGGTTTCGTAGAGGGATCAATTCGGCTCTAGCTTCATGAAGCTCTTCCACTGAAAAGGAACCAGAACCAAGAGGACTGCAACTCATATTTGCGGTTCAAGAATGATCTAAGTCCATTGTCCGCAATGAAAAAGAAGAAGGTGGATCAATCATTTGGAAGTTAACCTTGATAGGAAACTGATGAATATCCACATATCTCGGCTTGTTTCGAAGAGATTTAAGTTACATACTAAAATGAGGGCAATGCATGATCTTTGATGTGAAGAAGGAATGGTTCCAAGGACCGAAGCAACATTACCACGTTGGATAACAATACTAATTCTTTCTATGAAAAAAGAGGTAGAACGGTGATCTTTCGTTGCTTGGCCTATTCTCCTTCCGATTTCATGAAGAAATAACAAAGACTCCGGACCATAAACACCAAAAGTTTCAACCGCTACTGGACGGAATGTTATTACCAAGATTTTAGTATTTTTTTCGTTTCAATTTTTTGCCAGACAATGCTGCGGTGCCAGCAGGCTTCGAACTTTCGGCTAGATGGGAAACCGAGACCGTGTCAATGCAAGTTAAGTCCCAAAACTACGTCTATGCTCTTCAATTCTTTGGGAAAATGTTCTCCCTGTTTGGCCAATATACAGTTTTGGGCAAGAGCCACAAGTTAGCTCATATACTCCTGATCTATCCGACACCGGTAACGGACACGCCCGAAGAAGCCATTGTATGTATCTGTAAATGTATCTGTATCTGTAAATGTAACTGTTTCTCTAGCTCTGTTTCGAGTGTGAACTAAATGTTGCTATTGAGATTATTTATGATTGTCATAAATTGGTTCAACTATCATGTAGTACCTCTGAAACAGGCGAGAATATTTTGGAAAAAGAACATAGATAATTGCGGGTTTCTTCAGAAAAAACATAAGATATGGTGGACAAGTTAGAGAAATCAGGAGTTTAGAAGCTTAAGTATCCGAAGTGTAATAGTGTGTATGTGGGACAATGTTGTCGAAATTTCCAAAAACGGTATGCTGAACATGAAAGGTCCTTCAGACTGGGAAAAATGATTCGACGTTTTTAAACCATTCCTTGGCATGCAACCACAAGTTCCCGAATCTAAACGATACGTAAATTTTGCACTATGCAAGGAAGGGTTGCAAATTCAATTACTTAGAATCCTTGGAAATTCACAAGCATAAATATTGCGGGTTCAACCTCTTGAATGATCAAATAGATTTAGTTCACTCGCCGGTTTTCAAATTAGCATATCTGCATTCAAACTAGTAAACAATATTCAGGTACTCAATCAAGCCAAGTACCTCTATTATTATCTACAGGGGTGCTATATAAGGGCTAATGTAATCAACAATTGATACTTTAATGTATAAGTTTGAAAATGAATGTCCTTATAATTGATAAAAAACATAAAAAGTTTCAATTCTCTTTTCTTCATTATGATCTCCTACCACGTAGTAACGGCTATATCCATCAATTGATTAATTTTTTGAAGTTATGAAAAAACAATTCTTTTTGTGACAACATTTTGGCCAGACTTTTTAAACCTATTTATTTTCTCAATTTTTTGTTAACCCTTTTATAGATTTTCACCTTTGACAATCTGAGTAAAATGAAGAAATTTATAGAGGTTTGAAAGGGTGAACTTCTAATTCACCCTGGCAGGGTACTGCTTAAATACAATCCAGTGCGGACGTAAAAAGTCCCTCTACCTTTTAACTCAATCAACCTTTGTTAGTTTAATGTATAAGTTTGAAAATGTTCTTATAGGATGAAACTGCAATAACGTTAGTTGCAAATAATGGTAAAAAACACAGAAAGATTCAATTCTCTTCTCTTCAGTACCAAAATTACCATCATGTGCTCAGGCATCGTAAATTCTCTTCTGGTGCTACAAATGGTAAAATAAAATACATTTCAAGAATAATGTTGCCTGCGAAAAAAACATTGACTAGCGTCAATAGACCAGCAAAGCAATACTACATCGATTGAATGGTCAGGCTTATAGACTGATCAAGTAATGATCAAGAAGAGAACGTATGTTGAAAATGCTGCCAGAATATCTGTAATGCCAAACGAATCCAAAGATAAGATGAAATAGATTAGCTCAAATCAGGTGGAAGAACCATGAGGGTTTGAAATTAAAGTTCCTTTCAACTAGCTGTGAGAAAAAACTTTCGCGGGCCAAGAATCAAAGAAGTTTTACCCTTTGACGTGCCATTCCTAGCACTAGTCAGACGATACGCAGTGAATACTATTCCCTAATAGTACCACCAGTGGTACTATTAGCTGTCTCGAGAGTGATTGAACTCAATATACGTTAACCTCAAACGGATTTAAAGAAATTAGGTAAAAATTATTGATCAGAAAAAAAAATTCAAAGTAAGCGTGAATTTTTTTGACGAATTGTTTGCCATCAAAATGGACGATGAAACTGTCGTCTCATATATCGTAAACGTGCTCAAACTCGAATCAGTAATTGAAAATCATGGTGACAACGTTTGTGATAAAATAAGAAGTTAAACATTATAATAAAAAGTGGAACTCAAGACAGTTTCGTGATTCGAAGAGTGTAAACTTTATTCACTGGAGATAACTATGTCAAAGCCATTTTCGGGGTTTATTGGCCATTGCCATTGCCTCATATTTCGTTTACAAATGCGGTAGACGTTATCAAAAGCAATGAAGCAACATATACTGTGTTCAAACTGTCTTCACGACTCAAAGGAAAGGAAAGGAAATGGCGAATTTGAATTCGAGCGGACGATACGATCCTGGAGAGAGAACGCTTACGTAACTCTGAAAAGGCCCATTATTGTGAAAGGTTTCCTTACCTTGTTGAAAATGTTACGGGTCGGATTAGGGGAATTCTGAAGGAACAGAACGTTAGGATCTGTGGTTAGTTGAGGACCTCACAAAGCATTTAGTAAATCCGGGGGTATAACGGATATCTTGAAGATACGAGTCGGTTCACATTGGAACCATGGAACCAGAGAAAGACTTGTCTGGCCATTAGGGTGTCATCAGTACCACACCGTCAGCGCCCTTCTAGATCTACACCCTCTCCATATTTTTCTAGATAGAGAGGCTAGATGAACTGCATATAGATTTGTGCACATCGCCAATTGCATAAATCAACCTAATACAGAATACAATAGACTGCTGGTTGACACTGAAAATCACAGCATTTTGGGAATGACCTCTGACATTGTGCCTCCAACTTGTGCCTTATACAGTACTGTTTCCGAGAAAAAAGGACTGGTTCCTACGACGGGAAAAGGAAATATTAAGAGCAAATATTTGTTGGTTTACAGATAGATCAAAAACACCTTCAGATTCTGGTGCAGGTATTTTCAGTCGCAGACTTAGGACGGAGATATCAACCTGCTTAGGAACCTATGCGACTGTGTTTCAAGCGGAATCGCTGTTGAATTGTGTGTGGAGAGATTGGAAGAATCTAACCTCATCTACATTTTTCTGGAGAGACAGGCTAGATGGACTGCATACAGACTTGTGCACATTGCCAATTGCACAAATCAATTCACTGCAGAGTGCAACAGACTGTTGGTTGACATTGGAACTCACAGCATTCTGGAAATGACCTCTGAGTTTATGCCTCCAACTGTCAACTACGAACTGCCTTATAAAGTACTATTCCCGAGTAGAGAGGACTGGATCCTGCGGGTGAAGGAAATATTAAGATCAGATAGTTGTTGGTTCACAGATGGATCAAAAACACCTTCCGGTTCTGGTGCAGGTGTTTTCAGCCGCAGACCCAGGACAGAGTTATCTACCTGCCTAGGAACTTATGCGACTGTATTTCAAGTGGAAATTTACGCTATTGAAATTTGTTTAATAATTCCCCAAGCAATTTTCCAATATTTCTGCAAGTGAAAAAGATACTGGAGGAAGTAAAATTTCATATATCCGTAACCGAAACAAACGTGTATCAGCTCTCAGAAAATAGTGTTTGATTATTTTATGTTTATCGGAAATTAAGAAAGTATGAATAAGTCGTTAAATCGAAACAAAAACGATTTTTTCAAGTAGTTTTGGAACAACATGCAACAAATTGAGCTCAAAATCCTCAAATCAATATATTATTTTGAACTATTTGTAAACATGCTTCTGGAATCAATCAAATCAAACAATAACTTCTTTCTCATTCAATGGGGAATGTTCCTCAATTTGGGTTATTACAGCAAATGCAAGTTTGAACAAAATAAAGTTGAGTTCAATTCATGAGTTTTTCAAATTCACTTCGAAAAGTATTCAAATTGATGTTTCAAATGTTGGGTTTTAATTTTTAAAGGGATTTGTTTCTAATTCACATATTGGCAACAGCGCCTATATCAAGTTCAAATAATTTATACGTACCTAGATATTCTTCTTTAAAAAAGGAAAATGATCTTTATAAATCAACAATTAAGGCAAAATATAAATTATAGTTCAATACCACCTCCACAAGCCACATAAACAACAGTTGTTTTGTTATTTATTTATATAGAGGGAGATAGGTTAGGTGCACAAAATGTAAAATTTCACAGAATGTCTTGAAACTCGGAACATAAGTGAACAGAACAGCACGACTTGAAATATGTCATCTTTGTTTGTCTCATTCAGGTAACAGATTCATTTTCCTTTATTAGCTAAAACCGATGTTGCCAAATGGTGAAATAGAAACGAATCCCTTTAAATGTTGAATGCATTATTTCATTCCTCTTTTTTGAATATTTAAATAATTTTTCAAAGAACAAGGTTGAAATGATAAATGTAAAATGCGTTGTTTTAGAGCTCTTTTATGAAAACTACTTGATTTTCGTCAGGAGGAACATTCCCCATTCTAGTAAAAACACAATGGCATCAAACAATTCCAAGAAGTTTTTATTAATAGCGTATGTTTAAAAAATCTCTCAATTTGAGTTATGAACAAATGAGGTATATCTACACTATCTCTTTAAATTTCGATTGGAGTTGTTCTTATTGATTTGGTGTAGTTGGTTTCTCTGGATATACCTCTCCTTCAACATATCCACATAGTTAAAAATTATGTGGCATGAGGTCTGGGGAACGTTCCGGCCAGTGAAAGGGTCTTCCGATCTGTTTATTTCTATGACATCTGCTCAGAAGCCTTCTTACTTAATTTTGGTTGTGAGGCGGTATGCCGTCACTTTGATAATATAGCCTATGTCAGTATTGATACATTTTTTCAAATTACTCCATTCAGTGGTCATGTCAAAAAAAAGGTCCTATGATAACCTGTTTTGATTATCAACTTCTCATACCCAATGGCGTTTCTCTGTTGAGTAGTGGCAGTTATACTTATATATTAACAATGTCATTATTTTTGACTAGTTAACTAAAGCAAATTCAAATCCAAGATAGAGTGGATGTAAACATTGACATGTCCTACGCACGTGATATTGAAACTCCCAAGAATTGGCCAGGGTCGTATTCAGAACCAACATTTTGTTGATCGCAAATGCTATATCATACTTAGGAACACTTTTTTATAATAATGAGTGAAATGCACAAGTTTTGCAGTTTAATGGAAAAAATGCAGATGATATGTGTAATATAAAAAGATTTTCATTGGATTTTTCACAGCGCACTCAAGCATTATATGAAAAGAGACGTAATTATTTCTTTATTGATAATTCTTATTTTATGTAAAATCAAAACGAATATTAATCAAAATTATTCAACTGGATGAATTTGTCTCTTCATCAGTAGTGTCATCCTCACCAATCTGAATTATCAGTGGCTCGATTTGTGCC
>NW_019294055.1:0-30612 GCF_000500325.1 Leptinotarsa decemlineata
GTTTCAAGAGGACTTTTTCTTCTAGTTTGTGTCAGGAAGTTACTTCTTTCAAAATGAATTGCTTCCTTCCTTTCTTTGGAAGATTTCCACATTTTTCTGTATCAAATGGAGTAGTAGAAAGCCAAAAACTTTATTTCCCAAAAATTAATCACTCCTAAAAATATAACCCTTTCATTTGAAAAAATATGGATTTCATTATATCACGTTCTATTGAATTTTATTTTCTGTTTTCACGGGCTAAATGGAATACCTTTCAAATGATTATTTTCCGAATATAAATGTTGCATTATCGAGAGACGAGTCACTACAAAATTATTCGACTTATCTTTATTATTCATTGTTCGTGGTTGCTGAATCAGATTCTTTTTAATGGGGCTCAGAAAATTGTGGTATGTTGTGTAGACCTCGTCGCTAAAATGATATCATAATTTTATCTTCAATTACATTAAGACCTATTGTTCAGTCAATTAAAAAACGCCTACGTTGCGCTCGCCTTGACAAAGTTATTGTTAAAGCAATTAACGTATTCAACAGGAGCTGCAATTCACCAGTCGAATTGATGAATGGTCATTTTTAATTTTTTAGTGATGTTTAGGCGGGGATGGCGATATGTTTAACGATTAGTGCCTGCAAATTGATTTGTTTCTCAGTATTTGAATATACAGTGTGTAAAAGTCAAATGTTATCGCTTTCAAGTTTATTGCAACAATGGAGATAAGATAAATTAAAATCATGTGGTTCAAAATGTAGATGTTCACAATGTTCACCGCGAACTTCTTGGCAACATCCTAATCTCAAATTGAACTGTCTTCTAACATTATTTAACATATCAGGCGTGACCGACCTAATCGCAAGCGTTATTCGTTCTTTTAAGTCATTCAAATCTGAAGGTTTAGTTTTGTACACATTGCTCTTTACATATCCTCATGAAAAGAAATCTAATGATGAAAGATCAGGTGACCGTGCTGGCCATTCAATCGATCCTTGCCTCCTTATCCACCGATTAGGAAATGTATCGAGGAATTGCCGGACATTAACTTGGTAATGTGGTGGTGCTCCATCCTGCTGAAACCATATCGTATTCACTGGAACTTAAGGTTTTTTTGGATCAGGATATAAGTTTGCTAAACTTGGAATGACATCATTTTGAATTTCACTAGTTCGGACTTCCATTGTCTACTATATTTTCTTTCATTTCTTTATTTTTTTATTCATTCAATTGTTCTATTTTTACTTGTATTTTATTTCACTATTATTTCATTCCAGGTTTATTTTGCTTAATATAATTGTTATTTTCAGCTATTCATTTTTAATTCTTCTTTTTTAGTTGTTTCAGGGATTTCAAATCATTTTATATAGTAGACAATGGAAATNTTTTCAAAAAAATAGGTTTTTCCCAAAAATTGAAAGTTTATATTTTCTGAGTTCAACCATAATACCATACAATAATAATATGTCATACGTAACTTATAATATTACAGACACTATCGCTGTGAATGATTTTTTAAGGACAAGCACAAGCACTACAAGAGAATCCTTAAGACGCTCTCAGAGCGGTGCCTGTGCGAAAGTAGCAGCAATTCACGTTGGATTTGAATCGCTGGAGATTAAATCCGTTTGGAAAAAAGTGATTTGATTTCTTATTTGAAAATGTTCTTGTAGAATACACACGATAATGTATATTCCTTGATGTACGGGACTCCCGTCCAATAACCGACTGTGGAGATTTTTACCGAATGGATAGTAAATAATAAAATTATTATTTATTAGTTATTCGGAGTTTTCTCAGAATACATACAGTGTACACAAAATGGACATTTCAATTTACAGTAATTTGCATAGAGCGTGTTAGGAATCACACTTGAAAAGATAAGACTTCGTTAATCCTTAGCTCGCACAAGTTTCGACTTCTGAGGGTTGTCGTTCGTAGAGGTGCGACAGCTGGTTAACGGAAAAACAGATTGATACAGGTCTTATATTCATAGATATAAATGAAATCAAAGTTATTACTGATCCTATGTGTGCTAAACGTTATATCAAAGGATGAATGTTGAAAATATCGGTTCAACATTTCTTGGATTCAATATCGTAAAAATGGGTCAGATAAAAGTTGTATCTTATGCAATTGTGATTTTACTTTTTTGAAATTGGCTTTTCAATTGAAATGTATTGATTTGTTTCACGTAGTAACTTTTCGGAGTGAATTTTTCAGTTCGTTCTTTATTACATTTAAGCAGATTCTTTATTTATCTAGATGTATAAATTTATTAATTTTGCCGATTGTGGAGTCGGTAGAATCGGCATTCCTAAAAAATGTTTCATAGAAATGTTTATTTTTCATAAAAGCGATTTATTTGACAAACAAACTACTATACAAGTAATGGAACTCCCGTTGCTGAATCTGTTTTTCTCTATACAGGATTATTTTCATTTTCTACTAATCGTATTCGATCAAGTCCAACTGCTCTCACCACCTGATTTAACTCTCTTGTTTTTGCTATTTTTGTTGGATATGCATGTTTCAATAGACCTATCTTATAGAATCTATGAAATGAGTTCGAAAATACATCTAATAAAAAAGTGCTGATTCCATTACTTCCTTTTATTCATCATATGATTCTATAATGTTCCTACGAAGTAGTCATCGACTGATACAAGATTCTGAAGGATTAAAGAAACTGGTAGTATCCAATGACAAAACTATTTATAGATCTTCTGATCATTATTTTTAGAACAAAATCCAACCTCAGCAGCTTAGATAAAAATATCGAGATTTTATTTGTATCATTTGAAAATTTAGAAATAGAAATTGTGTGAAAGTGTTGGAAAGACTGCCAAAATTTCGAACACCACTATCCATCTTCTGCTACGATTAATATGATAGGGCTTTTTATAGTTCATGGACCGAGAAAAGGTTAAGTATGACCGCCACATATCCCAGTTTTGTTCCTTGAAACTTTTTGAATTTTCAACAGACATTTGAGAGTTCACGCAAGATATACATTTTGAGAAATATAAATCATCTTGAAGTTTGCTAGATGATTCAACAGATGTTTTAGTATATAAATCACTAATAGTATATTCTGTCATACTCCGTGTGTAATTTCATATTTTATCTTGATATTTAAATTATAGTATACCTACTCTGTACTTGTACTTGTCATTTCAACATTTACCTTTTTACTACATACCAAGTTTCGTCCAAATACAAAATTTGCCGTTGTTCTTGTCTATATTTAGTTATTTGTTCTAAGTATTTGTTACGCAGTTACACTATTCTTCTGCTTTTCATAACTGCTTGGCGTTTGTTTATTATTTTAAATCTAAATCCTAGTTTCTTCATCCAATTCTAAAGAGTTTTGTCACAGCAGCTCACGTTATGGCCGGAAGTATTCAATTTCTTCCTTATGAATTGTTTTTTTCAATGATTTTATTAGATTAACATCTAAAGGTTTTGGTAATTCCGTATCACATCGCGTCTTGAGTTTAAAGGTTTGTTTTTGACTATTTCAGTTGAGAAAGGAATTTCGGTCAAATCTAATGTTAATTGTGATAGTTTGTTTCCCTCGAAACCAAACTTGAGATGTAAATTTTTATATACATAGAAACATACTCTCTATGTTTCAATATTCAAATGCATCCGAAGTACTTGTCCAAGGACGCCACATTTCAAACAGATAACAAACATTTTAAGTAATTATAACTGCGACCAGTTCCTGAACTGAACATTGACAACACGACTGCTATAACCATCCTCGCATTCTATTCGTTATCGTAACATGACTGCAAATTTAATTTTATGACTATTCAGCCAATCATACAACTCGGTTAGTAAAAATTATCCCATACGAACTGCGAATTCTTCAGTCCACTTGGACTAGTCGGCAGCGGTTTTATTTCTCTATATTGGTTTTTTGGCCTTTGAGAGCGCCGACACCTTCAACTATCCACAATAACGTTTACTTCGACTATATATTATCTGCATGTAACTCCAACGGTATAGGCAGCGCACGTCAAGATAGCTCTCAGGGAGCAAGAATCTTTCCGACTTACCTAATACTTATCGTTATATTGTGACCAAAATTACACAAAACCCTTGTGAATTGTAGCCTATATGTTATTCTGATGTATGAGCTATATTTATGTAAAGTTTCATCCGTTCAGTCGTTTAGGCGTGAAAAACCACAAACTTACATGCATACATACATTCATCCATCCTCTCAAACTTTCACATTTATAATATTAGTACAGATAGATATTGATTACAGCAATTCCAAAGATGTATGTATGTTTAGTTTTTCACATATCCAAAACAACCCTCGAGGTTATCGTGTTCCGTATGGAATAACAATAACCTTTGAAATCGCCGTCCTTTCGAAGATTGGGGTATTTACGAAGACATTTCCTTTTTACATTTCCTAATTAATATCGGTCGGGTTTGAAGGATATACTCTTTAAGTTCCACTGAATTCTTGATTACATTTTTTCTCGATATTATATATTTTTTGTTCTAATGAACGTGACTAGCTTGTGGACAAGTAATTGTAATCCCTTTTTCTGAAGAAAACGGTAGTGGAAGAAGCTGTTGGGATTATAATTCAGAATTTCGCTAGTTTGATTGCACAATGATCGTGTGTTGTTTTCAATTGTAAGTAATATACAGGGCGTTCCGAAGAAAACTTGACCCCCCCATAAGTCACAAATGGACATGTGATCGAAAATTTCAAAGAAAACATCAATTTATAATTCTAGGAAGACACCCGAAACTTCACCCCCTTACGCTCAGCAGGTATTTGGTTCCTCTAATACCTCTGTATTTTTTTTTTTCAAAATTGGTTCATTCGATATCGAGAACTTGAATGTTAAACGTATTATTTAACAAAACACAGAAAATGCGCTGTCGTTTCTTGTATTGAGGAAATCAACAACAAACAATATCAGTGGAAACAAAATCTACGGTTAAACTGCTCAGAATGACCTCCACCCACTTCCATACAATAATACAATCGACTTTCGAAAGCTTTCCTTACATTATTCGAAATGTCCATGCTTAGCAATCATTTCTTTGACGCAGCTCTTCTAGATTTGTAGACTTAAGGTGTCCCCTCAGAAAGAAATCCAACGGTGTAAGATCCGGTGATCTAGCTGGCCACTCCACTCGGCCCCCTTCTGCCTATCCAATGCATTCGAAAACGTTCGTTCCAAACCTTCCTCGCTCGAACATTAAAATGTGGGGTGCGCCATTCTGCTGGAAAGTTTAAGTTTCCAGTGAATTGTCATCAGTTTCTAGAATTTTTTTAATCATAGGATTGATATATCCTTGTAATAGACTTATGTTTGTGTCATCATTGAGATAACCTTCAATGAAGACTAGTCCAACTATATGAGTACCAAAGACTCCGTCTGAAAAACATGTATTGTATAATAGGTACTTGGGTTATTGGTCAATTTCTCGTTGAACTCCTCCTGAAGTTGACGAAATTTCCTCCTGAAGTTGACGAAATTTCCTCCTGAAGTTAACGAAATTTCCTCCTGAAGTTTAAGAAATTTCATAAGTATGTGAACGAACATATGGAGGAGGCATTGGTCGCACCGTATAGTAGACCGTATATTTTAGAAACTGTATTTTAGAAACCTGTAGACTCCTGTCCAAAGTTGGTGCACTTTTTGAGTGTGTTCTTCACTTCTGAAAAAATATCAGGCAATGATTTCCTTGGTAATTCATTATAGGGGCCGTTCTTAATCAAATAATCAATTCTGTCATAGTAATCTAACTTGTCCAATATCACAAACGAATTGCTTTTGTCTGCTTTTAGATGGAAAACATGTTTCTCTTTCCATTATTTGATAATCTTTCTTTTTCTGGCTGAAATCGTGTGTCTGAAAGAGAAAGTGTACCCTGTCATATATAAATACAGACCAGTTTTAGAGTTAGAAATTAGTGAAGTTCATCTCCTGAAGAGAGAAGAGTGTTAGTTCTGGTGTTTTGGCGATAGTGTTTGTTTTGAACAGTCACTACATTTCACATGAGCATTGTGCATATGCACGCACATACTATTCTTCCTGAAAATCATCCCTCCGAAATTAATAAACTACTCCCCCTCCCTCCGAAATTTTGATCTATATTCGCCCTCGTCCACTAGATGGAGTGACAATTTTGTTGTTCGCTCCAACTTAGGACGAGGAATGAAACACTCTGAAATTATTTCGATTTTCAATTGTAGTTGTCATGATTCCGAAACAGGGCCAGGACCCGCTGTTTCCCCAGAATCATCGTCCGATTAGTCTGCTTTGTTCAACGGCTAAGTTGGCTGAACGTGTTGTGCTGCAAAGGCTAACAGAAGAAGTTGAAGACCGAAATGTTCTGCCTGACGAACAATTCGGCTTCAGGAGGGCACACTCCATCGAGCTGCAGGCTCTGAGACTGGTCGAAAATTCCATCTCAGAGCTGAACAACAGGAATACAGTCCATCTTGTCTTCCTGGATATTTCGAAAGCCTTCGACCGAGTCTGACACGAAGGTCTGCTACACAAAATGCTCGATTTCGATCTGCCTCTCTTTCTTTATTAGTTTTGTAGTTTATCAGTTGACAAATTTAAATATCTAGAACTTAAGCCCTGAATTCATGAATATACACCATAATATGAAAAAAATTTGTGGTATTCATAATGTTTTTTCATTTAATCTTGTTTGGTTTAGGAATATCATTGACTTTAGGTCGATGATGGCCACTATCTTGCACTGATGAGTGGCTAATGAGCCCGAAACCAGTCTGCAAGTGTGCCCGTTCCAATATTGAAAGTCGCACAAGTTTCTCAACTTCTGAGAGTTGTCGTTCGTATGGGGGCGACAGCTTATTAACGGAAAAACAGAGAGACAGATACAATAATTTTAGATTTGAAAAACAAAACTGTATTATTTCTATTCATTAGTTTATTTTTTTATATGTACAAACTTTAGTATATACAACTGTCTTGATGTTCCTACACAATGATGTCAATTTGTCTCAACATTTTTTGTAATTTTTGAAGGTCAATAAAAATCTTATCTCATCATTCAAAAAATCAACTCATGACGACAAGATTTCAAATTATTCTAGTTCTGTTGAATTCATGGACCGCATAGAGGATATGTTTTCAAATGTATTCTCAAATTTCAATTTCATCATCTATGTCGGCGATTTTAATATAAATATGTTGGACATATTTATATTAAATATGTTGGACAATGTTACCCAGCAATTCAGCTCTATCCTAGAGTAATTCGGCTTTGAACAAGTTATCAGAGACCCTCCTATAATAGCCAATACATCTATATATAAATAAAAGACACTTTATGTATATCTTCACTTCGAAAATATTGACGGTTTTCGAGATATCTAGCATGACAGGTTTTTTTTTCCAATATTCGTCACTCAGAATATTTGAAATTATAAAGTTGTGCCAAGCCCAATTGTATTTTTTTTGGTCAAATATTCTACAGTGGTAACTCTCTCAAACGATGTATATGAAGTCAACCTGTGATATACAGGGTATGAAAAACCGCTTGCCACATATTGTAAACAAAAATTTGCAGAATCTTCCTTATTTTGAATGGAACACCCTGTATATTATTGATCCATAAGGAGCGTCAACAAAACCTCTACAAATTTCATTGAGTATTCCCTATGTTTAAGTTTTTCTTAAAAAAGCATTGTTTTCGAAAAATGGTCGTTCTTCGCTTCGAGAGGAGTTACACCTCTCGAAGCGAAGCAGTAACTCGTCTTGATAATGCCATCTGAGATAATGGCGAAACGTCGACTATCGAATAGTACACAACGGATGAACACCCGGAAAAACAACACATCATATTCTACCATCCGTGAAAACCTACATTGTAATATATATATATATATATNGTATGAGATAGTATAAGATGAAAATATTTAAGTTTCAAGTGCACTTCATTGCACATCTATCCACTTTTAATTCTGTCCGTTATTTAGAATTAGTTCATTGAAGTATTGCATTTTTTTGTTATTTCCGAAATTTACATTTCAGTATTCTTCTTTTTGTTTTTTGACAATGTAGCAATTGTTACTACATATGGTTATTTTTTATTGTACTAATTATTCACTTTAAAATTAGTCTGACAGGTGACATTTCTTGAATATAGTACAATTTTTGTAGTGAATATTTTTGTTTCAATATTCCATAACTTTTTGTGTGTTCACAGACTGATTTGTTAAATTTCTAATGATTTTCAATAACATATTTATTTGTTACAAATCTAGTTTGTAAGTTGACATTATTTTGAGCCAAATCTTGAGAGAATGTATTCTTAAATGTATTTTTGAACTTGATGTATTTTCACATGCCAAATATTTCCATCTAGGACGGAAATAAATTTTTGATATGAAAGATATTTATTTTGTAAAATTCTTCACTAGACTCAACATGTACGTGTTATTACAAAAATATATCAACTGTATTGGTGTTATATTCGAATCTCAATTAGTTGTGATGTATAAATGTGTAGAATGATTTTTATTTTTTTCACCGTTTTTGATAGAATATAAAAATGTTATATATTGATGTTATTTAAAGAATAAATTAAGTTATATAGTATCAAATCAGTTTTTATTTTTTTCCTGAAAGTAAAACTTATTATAAATGATAATTATTAATGATGATGGCCTGTGGAAGAAACCTTATACAAGTGCAATTTAATATCCACTATTCACTATGGAAATAGTTTTTCCATAGTCATTTGATTATACTATTACTACTGAGTAGGAGAGCTGGGAGATATTAATATATCGAATTTTATTCAGTCATTCATCTGAAAACTTCAGATAAACAGTTATTTTTCCATACAGTGTCTTCCCTTTACTAGTATATTCATGTGGGTCGTCAAAAGAATACACATGCATCAATAAAGAATGTGATAAAAATTAAAACTGTAACACCTGACGTAGAATAGATCCAAAAACAAACACCTATTTCAATCACTAGAAATGCAATACTTTTCTCGATGCGTGTTTCACCAACCAAGTTGGCGTCTTCAGAAGATGAAGAAAACTACAAGTCAACTTAGTTGATGAAACGCTATCCTTTGAATAATATCTAGGGGTGCCTCAAAAACCAGTCCGTCTTATTGCATTTAGAGCAACAGTCAAAAGCAGGCGGACCGCGAAAGATCGAACCTCGGACCGCCAAATATTGTAATGTGTTGTATACCAAGTATAAATCGATACGTAGATAAGGTATTCCATACCTTTATTATTTGAAACAATATTTTTATACTGAAGAGTTACAAGAAAATATAAAATTAATATGTAATATGATACATGGTGTGTCTGCTTTTCGTCCCAAGCTGGACATCTTTGAAAAAGGTATTACAAGACAAGAATTTAATCATTTTCCGACAATTTTCGAATATAAAATAACTCTGAAGAAAACATTGCAGTGTTTGTAAAAAGTCAGGGCAATCTTAAGAACGAATTTGCTACAAGATTCCAAGACTTCGCCATTTGGAGTTGAAGTAACGGCAGAATGGACAGATGTGGCTACCAAGTTGTTTAATCTATCAAAGCCCTCACTTCAAATAGACATAATTGATTCGCAAGATGATGTGTCTTTGCAAATGTGTAAAACGGTATCCACTGAAGAACTTTGAATCAAAAATGTCCCAGAAAAATATGGAAATTGCAAGAAATACTATGTTTGGCTATATGAAACATCTTTCTCGAAGATGATTTTTTGAAAAACAAACGGACGCCCACCTAAAAGACACACTTCGAATTTGCCGTTCCACTCAAGAACCAAACTATAAAAAAACTGGCTCAAGATCGTCGGTATAGTTTCTCACATTAATTTTAGTCCTTGTTTTATAATTAAGAATTTGATTTGAAATCGATATAATACATAGGTAGCACTTGATTATCATCAGTTGTTTTCTCTGGACCTCGTTAAAATTTTTCTACAGCATCCGGACCCCACCTAAAATTACTTGCTGACACCTGATTTGGAGGGACGTCTGATGAATTCAATAACTATATTGTCTATGAAACAATAACCTAGTTAAGAGCATGCCAGAATCCGGAAAAAATGGTGCAGACATCTGTTCACCTGGTATCCGACATATTCCAAAAGAACTGAAATTCGTCAGTTAGGTTTTAATTATTTCAGACGTTATTTAGGAAGATAAAAAAAACAAAAACAATAATTCCCACTTTTCAAGCTGTACAAGATGGCGTTTACAAATTTTTGTTCCGACATTTCGTTTTCGATAATAATATCTTAATTGTGACAATATTTGCCAGTACATCAACAACCAATGAAAATATTGAGAAAGTGAAGAAAATGTTATGTGTGGCAGCGAAGTTCGTTTTAAATTTGATGAATTGTAAACAAAAAACCGCCGTATGAACATCGCTCATTAATTGTTGAATGAAGCCAAAGGCTATCCAGATTTTCTATGCGCCGCCTGCGAGAAGCAATACGAAAAAATACGTCAGATATTGTGGAAAAACAATTCATAGTGTTTGCGTTAATGATAATGCGATAATGAACCTGCTCACTCGTCATAGACTGTTCTTAATTTTATGACCAAAACACCGTGACCATGCCTCAGCCACCAGATTTGGCCCCCTGCGACTTTTTTCTGTTCCCAAGATTGAAGAGACCCGTGAAAGAACGGAGTTTTGCGACGGTTGAGAAGAAACATGAAAATTCACCTTATTTTTTTTAACAGACTGCATAATATTTATATATACATATTGTATTCAGATTTAGCTGTGTCAAAATGATAATTCAAGATTGAAACATCTAGTCACACAATGATTATGTATTATTGAATTTATTGGTTTATGCAGTCGTAATTTTTATCACCTCATCATTTTCAAATTGCAGTATTGTAATTCAAAGTAGTGTAATTCTCTACGGCTACGGGTTGCACTTCTATTAGTTGTTTCTTTCGGATAATATCCTCAATTTCAAAATAGAAAGTCAAACGGAACAGAAAAAATGTACCTACTTTATCAATTGTTTGAACTGGGCACCATTAACTAGCTCACAAATATATAAATGAGAAAGAAAGTTTTTGGCTTTCTACTAATCCTACTTGATACAAAAGAAGGATGAGGGAATCTTCCAAAGAAAGGAAAAAAATAATCAATTTGAAAATAAGTAACTCTATACATGGATGTGTAAATCATGCAAAGAAGTAACTTTCAGACACAAACTGAAAGAAAGTCCTCCTGAAACAGCTCCTTTCTTAAAAACATTGAATTACAAGATAGAAAAAAATTATTTCGAAACAAATACTTCTATATGAACACTGAATTATACAGAAGATACTTTTCTCTACTCAGTTAGTATTTCAAACATTCCTTGTGGAATAAAAATCAGATATCATTCACATGAGTTCTACTTTAAATGAATGGTAACAAATTGCACTTACATGGAACACTGTCATCCTCACTGGTATACATCGATGTTTTGCCTTGAGACACTTGCCCTAAGGCTCTTCAGTACCAAATTGAATAACATTATAGAAAATTCACACAATTCATTCATGAATTACGGTTTTTAATGTCACGGAATAAGCTTGATCTGCTTACGTCATCGATGACATCGTAATGACATTCATTCACCTATTTGATTCAATCCCAGCCAAGGGGAATCTTATTTGAATTGAAGGGGTTATATCTTTCCCAAAAATAATCACTTCTAAAAATATAACCCCTTCAATTCATATAAATGAGCTTCCGTTTCCTCCCTTGCATTCTGAATATTAGGCACCTGGTGATTTTTTTCCTGTGAATTATCTACAGTAGTTGACTGCGTCTCATAGACTTTTCATTTCCACCATCTTCATAGAAAAACATCCAGTGGAGCCAAATCAGTGAATCTGGGTAGCCATTCTGTAGAACCTATCCATCCAATCCATCAACCCTGAAACTTATCCAGAGATACTATGCACTGAGGAGCCCCATCTAGTTGAAAAACTACCCAATTTTGCAATAGAGGATACAACTGAATGGCGTTGTTAATTCTTAATATAAAATTAAAATATCCCACTTCAATTAGGTGTAAGTATATCCTTTTCGAATTGTTGTAGAAGTTCAATCACCTTTTTGTAAACAATGTTAATCTTCTTTTTCTGGTTCACCAACTGTAATTTACAAAAAACTACAGCTATCGGACGGAGTCATGGCCGGTGGGAGAAATCGTGTATGACAAGGAAAGTATTAAGAAGAAAGCAATAGAAACTTGTTTGCAACCTGAATGTTCAAGGTTCGAATAATCCAACAGACTGATAACAGATTTCTACACATTTACTACACATTTTGAGGGAGGGGTTTCTCACTGGCCATGACTCAGTCCGGCAGCTGTACTAACGAATTCTTCAATACAAATATATTTTTGTATAAAAAACTCCACAAAGAAAACAAATCAATAAAACATTATCATGTATGAAACCTTCATATGAGAGAAAGATTGTTAACTAAGAACAGCTCCATCTCGTGAACATTGCTCTAAGCAGGAAAGAAACATCCCATGTATCAATACTCTCACAGAAATCAAAATAAATTTGAAGACTATCGAGGAGAAATGCATACATATAAAAAAATTAATATTTCAAAACATTCATCTCTCTCAACATACCTGCACAATAGGTTTTGGTACATGCCTGCCTGAAAACAACTACATACAGCTTGTCTAAACTAGAAAGAGACTTGATAATTCTATCTTTCTCTCAGTCTCCTAAAGAATGCACATATTAGGGAAGATCCTAAGCCAAGACTTTGAAGTCGCTTCCTAAATTTGACAAGCTGTACTTTCCCGGCTTATACTACGTTGGACATTGAATTATATCTGAGACATTTATGCAAGTAACCTCACAAAGGTTAGTCTTTCAGATGTTTCTTTGTTCAACCAGTAGCAGAACCATGCTGAAATCAGTCGAGTAGATCACCTTCAGACCGGTTTTGAGGTATTACCTCTCACCACTAAAGAAAAGATGCAAGAACATCTGCAAGACTAACCTCTGTGAGGTACCTCACATAAATGTCTGTTGGATATAAGTCAATGTCCAGTGTGCTATTAGTCGGGGAAGTAGTTATAAGTATTGACACACCTGAAGTATGAGTATAGACGCGTCTGAAGAAGCTGCGCATATTAAAGTGTTTCTTGAATACACATCAGTGCGTAAGGGCCGCCGTAAACGCTCCAAGATATGTACTGAATAGGTACATATTCCAGGATCTAGACCTGAACATACACTATGTGGACGCATACATGAGGAAATACGCAGAGGACACGTTTGACAGAATTCGAGCGCACAACCCAGTTCTAAGCAACCTACATAACGCACTAATCAGGGATGACCCCAAATTCCGAGAGAGGGACAAACACAGGAGGCCAACGAAGCAGAACCAAAGACCATCCCCGAGAGTCGCAGTCAGGCGGCTACGGTAAGTATAGAAATTTCTCAACCAGACTTTAAATTAATCTTTTTCAGATTCACTGAGAATCATCACTTGCTCGCGACTAACAGATCAGAAAATAAAAGCACTTAAAGGCTGACTTTCAACCAAAGAGGGTCAGATGTCAATCTTGCTGAAGTACCCACATTAACAGTGTGGGGAAGATTACAACTCAGGGCACTCAACCCGGGAGGGGGCATAGGGGGGAAATACACATCAATGATTTCGGATAGAAAATCGCGAGAAATTTTCTCATGAAAATTTTTTGTTAACTTTAACACACATATAAAAGTAAACAATAGGCTGTTTGCATACCACAAACCACATCTTGCTATTTCCACATTAAAGCATTAAAAAAAAATGTAGTGTCATGTAGCGATCTCAACAATTTTAGACCATCATTTCATTTTATGGTTATTCTCCAATTTTACATTCTACATTTTTCTGTTCTCCGAAATCCGACACGTGCTGTGTTCAGTGTTCGTTTTGCAAAGTGAGGCCTATAACAGATTCTTGTCTAATGAATTTAATTACAGCGTCCCCCTCGCAAAGAAGTCACCAGCTCATTTATCTTCAGACAGGAATCCAGAATAGAGAAGGTATTAGAATGCCAATATAAATAGTCACTTTAGATTGTTACCTATTTTTCATCTGTGGTAATTCTGTCCCAGTAAAATATATCTTACATTATTGCTCAAAATAGATCAGCATGTATAATGCATACAAGTACAAATGTGAACTAAAAAAAGGTTGCAAAATAACACCTCCGAAATCTACATTCTAAAATTTATTATTACAATTATCAACTAAATAGTACTCACTAGAAGAATAGTCCATATTCTCTTAGAATTTAGTAAAAAAGTAACTTTACGAAAGCAGTTGGGAGTAATGTTTTTGCCAATATGATACGTTTATACATTACTAAATAATAAATATACTTATCACATCCAAAGAAAAATAATAGTTTTTCACTAGCAATCTACCAAAAAATCAATAATTGCACTAAAAAGAGCATAGTCAGAAAAAAGATGGGGCCATTTGAATTTTCTCAATTGAAATTTGATGATGATCTAATCAACTCAAAAAATTTAAATGCTATAAATTAGGTTATAAGGCAGACATTTTTGTTTTTTCGTGTAAAACAAATTTGGGCTTTTACAAAGTGTAATTCAAGTACAGGAATTATAAAAAATATTTGAAATATAAATTACAAACAACTAATAAGAACTTTTCGTACTTTAATTATTATTGCATTGTTCTCAAGTTGGTAACTTGAGTTGGAAGTCTTCCAATAATGGATTCATTGAATAAAAATAAGTTAATTTTGAATTATGCCATATGGCGTTTTTAAAAGGTACTACTTATTAGTCGATAACATAATCAGTCAATGAAAAAAGTAGCAAACCAAAGGGGGAAAAAATTAACATAGATACATATGTGGTATAGAAGGACCATTCATAAACAAACAATTGTGTTTGAAAAATCTGTTTTTCCGTTAATCAGCTGTCACCCCTATACGAACGATAACTCTCAGAAGTTGAAAAACTTGTGCGAGCTAATGACTAACGAGGTCTAACCTTTTATCGTGTGATTCCTAACTCGGTTGAAAAATTAAATTACATACTACTCTTGCGAGTTCATGTGGAAAATGAACTAATTAATATATTATTTTGTTTTGTCTCTGAAAAGAAAAAACAAGTTAGCAGAATTTTGTGAAGTTCAGCATTCTGACTTAAGATTAGTAATGAAGGTTCAAATGAGTGTGACTAAATGTTTCGACAATTTTTGATTTTTTGATTGATTGCATTTTTTCCAGTGTACCCCACTATATCTATAGAAATCCCTGCTTCAAAAATACACATAGTGTTTCCAAATAGGCAAAACCTTCATTGTTGAATCATTACATAAAAGAATGTGAAGCGTCAAGATGTATCAAGTATTTCTAGTTCAGAAACATCCTGTATCAAATATTTGTTTCAATTTCCAAGTGTTTCCAGATACCTGCAATTATAATAACAATGGTAACTCTTTCAAGTACCAACTCAAGACTACAACAAGTTTTCAAGGAGTATATTTTTACAGCAAATTTTATTTAACCTACTTACAACTAAACCAGGTAGTACAAACAAACTTAGGGTATATATGAACATTGAAGATGGGACAAAAATGATAATGGGTCCATGAAAAAATAATTGCCATTCTTGGCAAAGGGGAGTGACACGAGTGGAAGTAATAAGATGTAAAGGAATCACGTAGCATATCGCTTGGTCCACAATCGTGCAATACGATCGTGTTCTTCACGGTTCTGCAGGTATTGGGTGGCTATGCTTCCAACCAGTGGATCGGCTATAAAATAAAAAAATATATATGATAACATAACTTGTGTGTGTTTACATATTATTAATTATATTTGTTGAGTACTCGGTTATCTGAATTGAGTCAACTATTGACTTAATTATATAATCATTCATATGGGTATATAAAAAGAGAATAAACTAGGAACATTGCAGATTCCTAAGTAGCACCATCACTAAAGAAAATCAGAGTTTTATTTATTGTTAACCAATTTGATGATGCAAAGTATTATCATCGATTGCCAGCAAGATTTTATTGATTCCGAAGCAATACTTCATACAGTACAGGGACGATTAAATACACAATAATAAGGTGCTGACTAATTTTATAATTTTGACAAAAATCGCAACTTAGGCTTTCAAGTGACAATTAGCGATCCACCCCGGCACCGCACAGGTGCAATGCTGATACTAAATATTTGCGTGTGACTGCTGCTAATCATAAAGTGCTATAAGGCGAAGCGCGGTCTTCGACGCGCTATTTATAGGCACACGCCGCTGGCCCCCCAGCCGGTACCGCCGTAACCGCTATGTCCTTGTATTTTAAATCTGTAATATCTTCAAAAACATTCATTAAAATTGCATGCTGTAGAAGACCATATTGACCTATATTGAATACACGATTTATTTAAGGCACTTAATTGAATAAGGATTGATTCTGTATTGCTTAAAATCTCTTCGTAAATAAGCTATTAATTATCGAGGATACAAAATTATTATTGTGGGTTATCCCTAGATAGACATATACCATCGATGACTTTTTTGTAGATCTTCATAAGATGTACACAAGTGTAGTAAATTTTTTTGAGCTATCTCGTAGGGTTCAGCCAGCGTTTGCAATGTAGGCGCAAAAAAATGTATTTATTTACGATATCACATTAGAAACCTCTAAAATTATTAGTGTTTCTCTACTATATTATGCATGTTATATACATAAAAACTTTCCTCTTGAATCACTTTATCTATTAAAAAAACTGCATCGAAATAAGTAGAGTAATTTTAAAGATCTAAGCATACATAGGGACAGACAGCGGAAATCGACTTTGTTTTATACTATGTAGTGATAATTCATCAATGACATAGTTCCAGAAAAATTGAATTTGAATGAATCTATAAAATGAATAATGAAAACGTATCAATTACGTTATCCATTGTTGATATGATTTCCGTGACAGTATTAACAAAAACATTAACTGAATAATAAAGACGCTACTAGAGGTTATTCTTTAATCTTTGCATTACTGAAGTCTAATTTCTTTTGAGTTGACAATAGTCACAGATTACTTTGACATATTTCAAGCATCTTTATAAGTATCATGTCTCAACTAAATTTCCATATTTGGATTGTTTTTTAATGAGAAAAGTAAATTTTCTGTGGTAGCAGAAAATTCCAAAAAAATAATCGCATAAGTTTCGAATAATTTTGAATGAATCATACCATTTCTCTTTCTACAAATATTGTTCAAAATTATTCATATCATAAATGTAAAATTAAAGTTTTAGTTCTTGCTGTTTATCACACAATAAACAACAGTGTAATATTGCTGAAGAATTATCTATTATGGAGTAGAATTAGTAACAATAGTGTGGACTACCTGACCAAGAAAAAATGATAGCCAACTCATTATCTTAACAGTTTATTGCATGAGTCACAAACTCTGCCTCTGCAGGAGTCACGAAACTCATATGAATAAAGAAGTTGATAACACTATAATTATCACCAACATTCTTCCAAAACATCTATACGAATGGAACAATGTTGCAATTAGATTCTACATATATACAATACTATGAAAATGTTAAATAATTGTTTGAAGTTTTGTACTCATACTTTATAATATAAAACTGGGTTTCCCTGAAAATATCACTTTTTCAGTTGTGCCTTTTCTATTCTGGATGTTCGGTATGTATGTATGTATGTATGTATGTATGTATGTACATATGTATGTACGTACGTAGGTATGTAAGTAAGTACTTTATTTAACCACTTTATATACAGTTGCATATTTGTAGCAAGTCACAAAAGTTTGTTCATTGGATATGGATATGTATGTATATGTATCAGGTAGGTATGGTAGGTATGTATGTATATGTATGAAACAATTTGTGGACACATCACTCCAAAAAAGGAAGAAACCGCGGACACGTGTTTCTGGGCTATTGGCCTCATCAGCGCGGTGCAGCCAAGTGTGAAGATGGGCAACACTTGTTTGCCGAAAGCAGGAAACAACACATACGCACGGAGTCAACAACAGGAGCCAACCGCACATTTTTGGTTCCAGTTAGAAGACCTAAAATTCCCAGGCTACATCTAACATGTCATTAAGCATTAAACTCAAACATATTCTGACAGAAAAAAATATTTTATGGTATAGAAGAGTTTCTCAACTTTAAAAATGTATTTTTGTTTCTCAACTTTTAAAATGTGTTTAGTTTTTTTCAATATTAATTCTTTAAATTTTGACTTACTAATATCAATTCTTAAAATTTCGACCAACTAATTTCAATTATAACTTTAATTTCACTTGTATTTTAACTGTATGTTAATTATCTAATTTCAACTATAACTTTAATTTCACTTGTATTTTAACTGTATGTTAATTATCTAAAATGCATATTTACATCCCATTTTTCTGACTAGTCCGATAAAGATGCATCTGTCTTTGATCTTTGTTGATTGAATATTTATGTATTTTTTTGTGAAGAATAAATTGATGTTGATATTGATTTTTGGGAATACCCTAGAATTTTCTTTATGAATACATTTCCATTTAGAAAAATGCACTGAAATCTCCATCAGATAACTCTGAATAAAAAAAAAAAAGATTTTTGATTTAATCAGGAGAATTTAATGTGACAAGCAATTAAAGCTTTGGAAGAGTTAAAAAATGATGCTATAGTGGAAAGTACTCGTCAGGGTATTTTGTATCTGAAAATGTATGAAAGATACTTCTACTATATAAATACATTTTCCCAACACTAATGCAGATATCAACATACATCCTCATTCAACACAAAATAGTATTCTTTTAAATGAACCCTCCAATGCATGGTTCATAGTTGAAACTTGCAAAGATATTAAAGTTCACTTAGAGAGATATCAAAAAGTGATATTCATACACCATAATTTCACTTTTTAGTTTTGACTTCAAGTGAGACGTGTGATTTCTGTTAACTTTGTACATACTTTTTATTATATTAGTCTTCATTTTGTATCAAATGACTTTCACGATTTATTATATTATTTGAAACGGCAAAAAGAGGAAGAACCACACAGTTCCAATTCAGAAGCCGTTTGTGCTACCGCTAATTGGTCATCATATAAAATCGCTAAATTAGTTACTAAGCTCTTTGCCAACATTCGCCGCAGGCATGTGTTCACAATAAGCAACTCCAACACCCTCAGTCTGGGCCCAGAGGAAAGACACACTGGAAAAATTCAAGTTCAGTTTTCTTCTTTTCAAAAATTTCACATTCATCATCACTTTTTTTTTTCATTTTTTCATTTAAAATTATTCATTGTTGGTCCTTTCAAGTCGTGAATATCAGCTGCCCTTTTTTTTTTCATTATGTAATTTATATATACCTACACTCCGCTCTCTTTTATAAAAAGTAACTTAATCTTTATTAAAACCAACATTTTTTTCTCACGGGAAAGAAAAACTTCATATTCTGAATATTTTAACCAGTGACAAAAAATTTATTTTAGACGAATTTGTTTTCGCAACTTCTTGTTATTGTCTTTAAATTAACTGTTACTAACGTTTCTTTTCATTCTGCTTTTCTCAATTTCGCTCAAATGGCAACTCAACTACCAGCTGATATTTGCCAAGATGCCATTTAACAAAACATTTAAAGTTCAAGAAGAATTTCATGATGCGTTTTATACTGTCACAATCTTTTTGGTAGGGGTGAACCCCTACACAATTCCATTCTAATCGGAAACACTATATGTTACTAGTCTTAATTTCTGTGATTGAAATTATGCCGTATAAATTAATAAGTCATAATCAAAGACTATTATGGATAAAAAAACACTACTTTAACTTCAATAGGAACTCAAAATTATTAAATTGTTTCATTCATACACCATTATTGAAGAAAAAGTGCTGTTGACGTAAATTTATACTTGATTTTAACAAGTTTCCTCTCATGATAATATTGACTAGTTATTAAAAGTATTTGAAATAGTATTGGGAGTCCAAATAGGTAGTCACTTGACAGTCACTTAACAAATATATGGACTACACTTTCTTTTAAAAAAATGTATTTCCTGTACTTAGTCCTTTTGTTAAAGAAAAACTGAAAGTGTGGTAAATAAAGTTCCCACTGATATACATTGTTACAGTTTTTTTGAAGTCATAAAAGTGTTATTTAAATAAATACTTTTTACCTCTTACTGGGAGGAATAAAAAGTAACACTGATAAGACATTACTGTTATCAATATGCACATAAACGTGCAGATTCCATTCTCTTATTAGTTGAATATCAAAAACTACCAAAAGTAAAAACTTCTCACCTGGATTGCAGTCAGTCAGCAGGGAACAAATTGACAATAAAACTTTAGAAATTGTTAAAGCTGGAGACCAGTTGTCCTTCAAAATATCTAAACAAATTACTCCTTGGCTATTGATATTGCAGTGGTAAATCCTAGTGCGGAAAGTCACCTTTGGTGGCTTGAAGGGATACTCTGGAGAGAAATGAATGTCGAGGAAAAACACACCTCCTTCATAAACAGATCCAGGTGGACCCAGGATGGTAGAAACCCATTCATAAAAATTTTCCCCTTTAGGCCCAGCACTACAATTTGGTGGTGGATCCAGTGTAATTTCTGCCAGCTCCTTTTGAATCCTTTTTGCTGATGTGCCAAGTGCTTTAGACATTTTGGGGTTTGGTTTACTCTCTTTGGCTTCTTTCTGATCGCCCACAGCCGCTTGTCCCCCTCTGCCTCGGCCCGATCCACTGGAACCAGCGGATGACATTTTCTGTCTGAAGAAAAAACAATTCAAATCCTTTGTCCAAACAAACACTGTGGCTAGCCGTTTAGCTTGTCAAAAATGTAGATATGTAATGAAAAATCAACTACTTGATTCAGTTTCATAGAAATATAAAACTTCTAAGCAGAAATTTTTTAAAATGAGACCCTATTCAAAACTGAAATTGATTCTTGTCACGGGTCGGCCATTTTGGTATCTGACCAGACATAATTTCTATTTTCGACATAAACGACCAAATAACTTCAAAATTGAGCCCCGTTAAAACGATTGAACGAACGCAGAACCAATATAATTGACTGACAAACGAGTATAGGATACAAATATCATATAAAACATTCCTCTCAAGTTTTTTGTTGATTTGTAATGAAATGAAACAAGCATTCAATCAATAAATTAATACAAGCCAGAACCATAGTCAACAGGAATGAAAATGCTGAAATAAACTCACCAGATTATAATCTTTTTATTTTAAATAGAAAACAAATTACACTCCCTTTTCACAAGTTTTGGCTCATGGCGTACTTGCAACTTGCAATGCAACTTGCAGGGAAACCTCTCAAGGATCAGGGCAACCAACGAAACATGCCAAAATAATATGCATGTATTTTTAAGCCGTGACTATGAATCCGCCAAAGGTAAATTAAACCCGCGGATATAATTAGTTATAGGACAGTTGTTTATATAATCAGTAGCAATATATTTCTGCGATTTGGATGAGAACAACGAAAATTGGACATTTGGATTCACCAAAAACTCATTGTATGTTTCATCCTGGGGACAAAATGAAATTTCATTTGTAAAACACTTTTCCCGCGCTAGAACTAGAGTACTGTCTTTCGACGATGTATCGCTAACCAAGTTAGCATCATCAGGAGCCCTGAACTCTTCAATAAACATGGTAGAGATGTTGAGGTCGATCAATGACTTCATTCGCCTGCTAGAAGGTACTACAGGATCTCTGGAAAAATGGAGAGCCTTTGTGAATTTTCTCCAGAACATCAATCATTACAATTTATATAAAAAATTGTATACATGCATGTTTTGGAGAAGCGGCTCAAACGCCTGCCAAAAATCCGATAACCACAATTGGAACAAACGAGAGTTCTAACATCTTTTATGGCAGGCTCCTTTTCCGGCAGTTTTTGTATCAAACCCAAACGTGAGCGAGTGTGAAATTTGATATACCTGAATACCGATCCTATGTTGATTGACACATAAGCCTAAGGCAGGAGGTGTCAGAAAGAAGCACGGCTATTTGAAACTCTGCAGATCGAATGTCGAGTCCTCACTAACAACGCGAGAGATGCTTTCCACTGTCTCTCTTTTCGTTGGGGTCGAGAAGGCGCCTCTTACTCTAGGGTTTCCCCTTCCTTTAACCCTTCACTTCCTTGTAGTGTTATGACATTTTAAATAAAGATAAATGTACATATCAATTTTAAAATAAAGACCTTCCATTTTTTTTTTTCGACTTTTGATCTCGAGACTGGCACGCCAGCATCCTAGGTTCAAATCACACGACTAGTTTTTTTCAAAAAACTCAATTTTTTAACTATTTGCAGTTGAATAAAATAATAAAAATAGAAAATATTATTGTAGATTGCATTGATCATGGGAATTATGGGATCTTGTCGTGCAAATGAACTGCATATCTTGGATCAGCTATACACTAAGCCGAACACCAAAACGAAAGTTGACAGTAACAGAGTATTCTCATCATATTTGTATTAGGTATATCAAGCTGCGACCGAGTAATGTATTAAAAGAATAATTTTTACTAAATTATCAGAAAGGTAAATGCACCAATCAAAGAATTGGAACTGACACCAAGTTAGCTTGCCAAGTTTGTAAGTCGGCGTTGGTGGTTCAACCAATCTTTGAAACCGACAACTGCGTTAGCAGAAATTTGGAAAGCTTTTCTGGAATGCCATCGGAAAATGAATCCACATGTTTCTAGAAATGTTATAAAATCTAGAAAGTGTGATGCAGTCAAGTTGCTGGATAATAATAATTTCATGAAAATCAAAAGATGAAGATGAGTACTATTCTGATGAATTCAAGAGCCACCGGTAGACACCTGGTTCCATCTGTTGGGCATCATCAGTACCGGGCGAAACAGCTTGATTTTACGTAGTTATTTTCATCAAGTATTCTTATCGGTTTTTCACATTTTGTCTTCAATTGAGGGCCGCCTGCCCGATAATTATGATGCCCAACAGACCGAAACAGCTGTCTACCGGTGGCTCTCAAATTGAAATCAAATTAGGAATGATCAGATTAATACTCATCTTCATTTTTTATTTTCATGGAAGTATTTTCCAGCAGCTTGACTGCATTAACCTTTCTTGGAATAAGTGTGTATGTGTTGGTGTGTATATACGTGCGTGCGTGCGTACGCGCGCGAATGTGTGTGTGTGTGTGTGTCAAATTATGGGAACTTTAATGCGTAATGAAAGAGTTAATATGTTTTTCAATTATTGAGAATGTCGAAAAAACTCCTCAGTCACAGTCATCATATACGCTGACCGTTATTCAGGAAGACGTCACCCGACAAGACACTTTTAAAAATTTGAATCGAAATTTCCGGACCAAACTGAGGAAGATGATAAGTTGATTGTCAGTATGGACAAAGAAATTAATGTATTAGCTTATGTTCACTTGAACAGAAGAGCGACCCATCGAGAAATTGCTTTGGAAATGGATTTCAGTCATCAGTATGTGTGGAAAATATTGTATCAGTTGATTAGCATATTGCAGGATGCTCGTATCAATAAGTATAATTACAAAAAAGTACATTTTCGTGATCTTTCATTGTGTGCTACTGTGACTGGCAATATGAGGTAACTTCTAAGGGTTGTGGTCAGACTCGGGGACACAGAAATTGATTCATCAGGATACAAGTTATTGAGCATATCCAACGGCAAGCGGCTCAGAGCATGCTGGATGGGCACGTGATGAGCGCTCGCACCGGGATGTTCGCATCCACGTCGTTTTTATATGGGAAGGCGCCTGCATCATGCAGAGCGTTACTGTGAGGCTCTATGTCAAGCGAGCGGTTCTTGGCGTCCCCTAACAACCGGCGACCGGGTGAAGTGCACCCCCTGTACTATAGGTAAAGTCGCCTCTGTTTATTCAGACAAATCTCATTTATGAACAATGGCATGTTCAATAGGAACCATATTTGCTATTGAGTAGGTACAATAAAATGCTCATCTTCAAGAACAACATGGGTTCAACGTATGGATGTGCATAATATAACAAATATTAATTAGTCCAATTATCTTCGAAGCATCTGAGAGAATCAACCGTTCAACTGTAGATAATGAACCATAATAGTGCAATTGAAAAAAAAAGCCCAATCACAAAATTGTGATATCTGTCAGAAAAGTGTTAAGTATGTAGTTGAAAAAGCAAAAGTACTCTTTTGATTTCCACATAGATTATGAGAGCAGAGCAAATATTTTCATTAGTGAAATAAGCCTCCTAGACAGTTTTTCCTAGACACAGTTTTTTCGTAAAAAAACACGGTATTTTTTCAACAAAATAGGACGCTTGTATGTTAAATAAACTGCTGAATGAAAAATGTATGATAATACAGTGTGTTCCTTTTGGAATTTCAGAGTTGGTATAATTTCCTGTAAAACTGAAAATGCTACAATAATATTTATGATCCAATCAATCCAAATTGTGATACCACTTGAATCACCAAAATTTCATATTGATACAAGGACTGAAATGAGTCGGTATATGAGTTTTTTAAAAGTACCGATTATGCTCATTGAGCTATATGCGTTTCACTACTGATTTCGCTTTAGAGTAACTGTGAGCTTCAGTGATTGGTAAACAGGTGAAACCAAACTAGCATGGTAGCTGAAAACTTCATCGGAAATTTAGTCTGGTAGTGGAGTAGATAATGGTTAGAAGAATGTCTTTTATATTACTAGAGAGTATACGGGGGGAATTGGTGCCACATCGTCCCTTGGCATTCTGTGTATACGCTGTTAGTCGCCCGGAGCAATGTGGTCCACGCTTAACATAACTCATCGATTTTCAAAAATAACACATATATGCCCGCATACACCGTATGCGTGCGCGCACACCCACTCAAAAATTCGTCAAAAAACTTATTGCCCGTCTAAATACACACCATGCCTTTTCCCGTTATGAAAAAGCGAGAATCATACTTTACGAAGTTTCATTATGTACTCACAACTTTGCATCAAAGTAAATAAAATCCAAACCGTTGTAATTAAATCATATGCTTGGTGAGAAGTGTTGTTTCCAGTTTCCCAAAAACAATAATTAACACCACAAAAGCTTGCGTGTTCAATTCAAGGGCCCCCGGTAGACAACTGTTCCAGCCTATTGAGCATCATCAGTCCCAGGCAAGAAAGGTTGATTTTACGTAAATATTTTTATCAAGTACTCTTCTTGGTTTTTCAGATTCGTCTTCAATTGAGGATCACCCCCCCCTACTATCTACCGGTAGCTTTCAAACTGAAATCAAATTGAGAATGATCAGAATGGTACCTAATCTTTTTTTTTTTTTATTTTCATGGAATTATTTTCCAGCAACTTAACTGCATTAACCTTTTTTGGAATATATGTGAATGTGTGCGTGCGTGCGAGGATCATACCTCCCGAAGTTTCATTATATACTCACAACTCTTCATCAAAGTAAATAAAATCCAAACCGTGGTAATTAAATCATATGCTTAGTAAAAAGTGTTTCCAGTTTCCCAAAAATATTAATTAATACCACAAAAGCTTACATGTTATTGAATGTTCTATTATGAATGAATTAATTTTGCAGAGAAGCTTCCGCTCGATATTCCACAATCACCAATAAAAAGTCAGTTCATATTAGAACGATTGCGATAATATTTTTGCGGTTCCGCAAATTTGCCCCAATTGTCAAAATAATATTACATGAACCTGAATGATGACATATATACGACTCATACGAATTACGACTTTTAAGACCAGACCCCATCATATCAGAAAATAGGACTAACAATTTTCTCAAGTTTTGTTTAATAGGAGCGTGCCTTCAAACCATTTATCTTAACTTGAGTGCAGGAGCGAGGGGTTCTTTTACAAAATGAGTCTTCTTTAATGAAGGGCCAGCCAAATTCAATAATTTATTGAATAATGAGAGACTCAGCCTGAAATAGTTGAAATATTCCTCTGGATCACTAATTCTCATTTCAGCTACAAGGTTGTGAAATTCTCCATATTTTCTCCTATTTTTGAAAATATTTCTCACACTATAAAGACGTTTCTCAATGAAGCTTTATATATACGGTAAAGTTGATATAATTTGAACAACCTGACACATTACACATTCGTCCATTTCGGCTTCAATTTCGTTTTATGGGTTTAAAAAACGAGAGTCAAATAAAATAGCATATAACCTCATTGTATGTTGACGTACAAAATTTTGCGGAAATCGCAAAAAAGTTCAATTTTTTCAACTTTTTTACGATAAACACGACGCCATTTTAAATCGCACTTTTTATGCGATGTTCGTTCCAACATGAACTAGCCTTAAATCTATGAACGAATAAATTAATCCTCAAAGAAGAAATACTCTAAAGAATACTCTAGCTGCTAAAGCCGATAACAAAAACCAAGAGAAGTAGACAGTGGATAGTGGATGTAACATATAACCTCAATTATATGCTATCTGTCATATTGTTACTTTTTTAAATTTTGATTTTGAATATTTTATTGCGAATAGCCCTCATCGATAGTTGTTAGTACTTATTGTGAACTCAAAATCACATTACTTTATAAGAAATAACTGCAAGGAATATCAAACGTTTAATACGGACCAAACGAAACTTCATTCAAATTATTATTTTATCTTTGGATCTCATCTGTAGAGGTTTTTTATTTTGCTCAGACAGAATCTATTTTAAAGAGTTTCAAATCGACCGTTCAAAATGGGAAAAAGACAACATCAAAAGGACAAAATGTATTTAACATATACAGAATGGACAACACTTTATGGAGGAAAAAAAGTTGGTCATACAACCAAAGAGGAGGAAAATTTCAAAAGATTGCCCTTTGATCATTGCTGTTTGTCTCTACAACCATTCGAGATACCTTACTGTGATTTGGAAGGCAATATATTCGATCTAGAAGCTCTCATACCATTTCTTAAAAAATATAAAATAAATCCTGTCACTGGCAAACCATTGGACTTCAGATCATTGTTCCAGTTGAACTTCCACCGTAAATCTGAAGAGATTTTTGAATGCCCCGTGTTATTCAAACCATTTACTAAAAGTTCACATATAGCCGCTATTGCTACAACTGGAAATGTTTTTTTAATGGAAGCTATTGAACAATTGAATATAAAGACCCGTAACTGGAAAGATTTGATTACTGATCAACCTTTTGAGAGGAAGGATATCATTATTTTACAAGATCCTAATAATTTGTCAAAGTTCGATATCTCCAAATTCCATCATGTGAAAAATAATTTGAGAGTTGAAACTGAAGGTAAGAGTTACAGAGTTACATATAATTTTTTTTTTGAGTTATTCCAATGTGTTTAGTAATGTTTTTAAGTTGGTTCAAATATATGTCATGGTCTTCTGCATGTCCAGTGAATAAATAGTGTAGTTAATATTTATGAAAACCTGCATTTTTTTAACAATTCCATTACCATTTCGTTACCATTTCATTACGTTACCATTTTCGTAATTTTTTTTCATGCTTTCTGATTCCTCTTCCTGCTGCTACTTTTCATTTCGTCTCAGTCGATTGAATCTTTGGAATTGAGTAGTGGGGAAATGCAAAATCGAATATTATTTGTTGAAATGTCAATTCTGGCAATTTTATCCTGGGTGTCTCTTTGATATAAGTATTTCTGATTATTCCATGATGCTGGTTAGACACCAAACAATATTACTTAAATTTCAGCCCTGTGCTTGTTTATATACATGTATGAACATATATTTATACAGTTCGACTAGAAACTAATTTATGTGAAGCATATATGGTTTCAATTCAGGAAGATCCTATTACTCTGTAGTCATTAATTTGAAAGTATATAATACAATTGTTTTTTCAGAGGAAATTGCTGAAAAATCTAATCCACAAGCTCGTTTAAAATCTGTGAATCCTGAAACAAAGTACACTTTGGAGGAACTAGACAAACACTATAAAGCTTCCACAATAGAACTGAATAAAACAGAAAGTACTGCCAAAGCTGACAAATTCAATGCTGCCCATTACTCTACTGGGGCTGTTGCTGCTAGTTTCACTTCTACGGCGATGGTACCTAAGCTAGTACATGAAGCAGCTATTGTACATGAAGATGAGGTTAGATATCAAAGAGTGAAGAAGAAAGGTGAGTTAGTTTGTATGTGAAATGTTTTTTTCTGAATTGCATAGAGTGACAAATTGAAGAATTAACTGTCTTAAACAAATTTATTTCCAACAATACTTAACTAATTTATTTACAACACTTAGCAACTAACGCTTAATTTATTTCCACTATTTTAATTTTTTGTTTAGCCGCTCGATTCACTTTCTGAATTGCCCTCTTGGGTCGGGAAGCCAGGCTTATATAATGTAACAGTCCTTTCTAGAAATCTGTAGTCGGTTTGGTACTCGACCAGAGTTTTACCGGCGGTTGCATTCTTTCTCGGTGATGTCATGTGTTTGTTCGCTGAGTCGGCCGGAATATCGGTCAGGGGCGGCTTCAGATTCGTTACAATAGTTTTTGTCCAGAATAAGAACTGAATTGAAAGATTGAAGACAATAAGTGTGAAATTATCGGTTCCTACTGAAAGAAAAGTTACAAAATTGGGGTGAAATAGAATATTGAAGCCTCTGTCATAGAAGTGATCTGAAAAGTTTGTATCTAAAAGTTTAGATCATCTGATGTGAGTTGAGAAAAGAAGTTAAACTTCTGGTGTGTGGCAGTATAGAAGTAGATCTCTTGAGTTAATAATTTTATAACTTTCAATATTTTCTCTTGGGTTTGTGCTAGTTTTGGAAAAATTTTCAATTAGACCTAACATAATTTTATCTGCTGATCACAAACCTGAAGTCGACACTTTGTGCTTTGGTCTACTTTCGCAAATATTGTCACACAAAAGTCAAAAGTAACCCTAAAAAGAAACTTTACATTTTTAAATCTCACACTTAACCTTTGAGAACCTAGAATCCATAAATTCAACTCATTTCTCATTCTTGGGCATAAATCAATGGAACTATTTGGAAAAATGGCTCCATTAGTTCTGGTGACTGGGTCAGTCAGTGTTGAATATAGAACTTTGTTTCAGGCAGGGTCATCTTGTTTCAGTGGGAAACCAAACAATATTTTTCTTTATGTAATACTAGGATTTGAACTGTGATTTTGAATCATCTACTTAAATTAATCATGTTAAATGTGACCAGAAAATGACATTGTTTAAAATTATATAACCTATTCAAAAAACACTTTATTGTGAGATTTACTAAATATTTTTTCAAATGTGAAAACTGGTACATAAGCTAAGGTAATTTAATTCATCACAAACTCAGGTACACATGAAACATTAAATAATGTCCAGGTAAAACACAGGTACTTGAAATGTATGTACTTCAAATTGTAAACATTGAACGCGTAGAATATAGTTAGTAAAGACACGCCTTAAGAAGCCATTGTATGTCGAAACAGCGGTTATGTTTTTGCAAAACTGTTTAGTGAAAATCTCACAATAAAGTGTTTTTTGAATATGTTAGTTATGGATTTTCATCAAGTATCGTCCAATTCCATCATATATCCTTAAATTATATATAAATTTTTTCTGTAATGCAGCTGGAAATTATCTATTTTAACATTTTGGAGGTGCTATTCACCTCTCTTTTCTTGTTTCAAATCTAATGAAATATGTAACTTGAAATTACAATTGGTGGGCTGTCACGATGACAGTCATGGCATACCGGTTCACTGCAGAGGAGACGGGAGTGAGTTTACCTGACTTGAGACATGGATTTCATCCATGTGTTTTAAACAATTCAAATAAATACTTAAAAGCCAAACTGAGTTAATAACTCTCTAAGTTTCATTACTAATTACCTTGAAACTTCTCAATAAAAAAAGGTAAAGCCAGCTAAGTATTTTCAGTTAGCTACTTATATATCAATATAAAATACACAAAGAGCAGGAAGTGAAGCTGCAGGTAAGTCACTTTCAAGAATATTTTACAAGGATTCCGAAGTCATTTGCTGTGGGCCCAGAGCGCAGACGCAGTATCACGAAAAAAAAATTAACTAAATCAAAACCCGACTTGATTTCCCCTTTACATAATTAACAGTAAGTTACTAATCACGATAATATAAAAAATATAGTCAATCGTTTTTTTTTTGTTTCAGGTACTCGCGCGTCTTCTCCGCCCCCAAGTCCAAACAACAATCTTGAATTTACAGAGTCCGCCAAGATGGGTAGTCAAAATGTTCCAGAGTGGTTGTTGATCTGGCGTGAATTCTTACTTCTAGATTAGAAGGGTTTTATTTCCAATAAAATCCGGAGAAATACTGGAGACAAGTATTTTTTTTTTCGGTTTCCACAAAATAGATTTCAGTATTTTTCCAAAATACTGACTCAAGTAGTTCCCAACTCGTAATGGTTCAACAAAATCGTCTATGAACTAATCACACACAGATCGTCGTGAAGTTCTCTGATCCTTGAAAAGCGTGAAAGGGCCACAACCAAACAATAGCAATACTCTATAAGCACGAAACTAACTTGAAAACTTGAAACTCCACTTGAAATGAAGCCTTATGGAAAT
>NW_019294056.1:0-28482 GCF_000500325.1 Leptinotarsa decemlineata
ACTAGATGGTATGAAAAGTTCGTAGGCTAACACACAGATGGCGCTACTAGTATAACATCTATATAATTTGTAGTGAAACCTAACCTTCGAAAAACACCACCCGTGAAAGTATCTATAATAGAGTGACAAATCTCCAATCTTACTTCGATGTTCTAGACCAAGAATTCCCAAACTCTTTTAGCACCAAAAAATTTTGGGTACCCCTTCTCAGTAGTAAGAAATAAAACCATATTAAAAGCTTCAAGGTTTTCTATCAAGTATAGATTTAACCTGTGTAACTCAATTAGAAATGTTTAAATAAAAACAAAGATATATTGCTTACATAAAGCAATTCAATTTTTTCAAGAATGTGATTTTTTGAAGATTGTTTAAGTTTGTAAAAAAATAACAAAATTATTCAAGGTGGCTCATTCGAGCTGCAAAATTGATTTTTAGCGAAAATGGTTCATCAAATTTACGTTTTTTTTTTCATACACCGTTGTAAAGAGGCTTCAAGACCTTTCAAATAAAGTATCACTCGACCCCTCTCCCCTATTCAAATTTGAGGGGTTGAAGAGAACCCTATAAGGAGGTTGCTCGTTCAAGCAACCAAACAAAATAATCCGACGTGTTTCGGAAATTTTTTCCACTCACTGGAATAAGAAATATACGGGGTGGCTCGTCTGAGATGGAACACCCTGTATATATTTATCCATCCTCACAAATGTGTTTATAATATTAGTATAGATTCGGATATCCATTCCTATTGTCAGTATGTCTGGGCTAAAAATATTTTGAAATGAATAACACAATACATAACACAAAAGTAAGTCTCGTAATGGCTAATCCTTTAAATCCCTTCCTCGCTGAAATTTTCATGGACAACTTAGAAAAAACTATTCAGCAATTTACCACAAAACAACCCATACAAACACAACCATCAATAACCATTCTAATCACCTTCATCAACATAAATTATCAACTTATCATGACATGATCCACAGACTTATGAGTATCCTGATATCCACGGAGAATAATTATAATAAGGAATCAAATTTGATGAAACAAATTGCATTAAATAACAACTTCATCGCATTTGATTTGTAGTAGTGTATGGTTGAAAATCGACCTGAAACATGTCTATACGGATTCAAGTTATAATACAGTCAAATTGTATTCTACATTCAACTTAAAAAGTTGAAAGAACTGTGTTCTTGTTCTATTTAAGTTAGTTTATTTTAGTTAATTGTTGAAAAGTTGTAGAACAATCTTTAAAGGTTGTTCTTGTTTTATATCTACAAATAGTTTAGTTGAATAATAATAATTAACCTTAAAACGTTTCATTATTATCAACGTGTTGGACATGAATAGGGTAGATTTAGGGTAAGTAATGACTCTACTTCATCTCCTGAAGACGCCGACTTGGTTGGTGGTCGAGAAGAGTGTTGCAGTTCTGGTGTTTGTGAGTAGTGCATATTTTGGATTCATTGTACGCCAGAGATTTCCGTTTAAACTTTCAACAGTTATAATCGTTTTGATAACGCCTCGTATATTTCAATATATTGTTAAATATATCGCTTAGTATATCCCAAGATAAGACTAACCATAAATTTCCTGAGGAAGAATAAATAATTCACAATTGTAGTTCACCCAAATCCAAGGTAATCCGGAAAACGGATTGATCGACTCGCAGTTGATTTATGTTTCCGGCATTATTCATCTGTCGAGATAAGATGTTTTACAGATATAATCATTCCGGAAAAAGTAATGTACCACAATCAGTTCATGAACAGGAACAATAATAGTAATTGCCTCGATTGAAGACAAAATGGTTGTTCACATTTTGTCTTCAATCGAGGACCGCCCGCCCGGTACTGACGATGCCCAATAGGCTGAAACAGCTTGTCTACTGGCTCTTACATTTAAATCAATATGGGAATGATCAGAATAGTACTTATCTATTTATTTTTTGATTTTCATATAACAGGGTGATAATTGAAAATACTTCTGAATCCTACTTACTTAATGCAACTAATTTTCCTTTATTATCAGTATTTCAATATTAAATTTTACAAAAAGGATTTGAAGCTTTATACCTTCTATTAATTATCTGCAAGCGCTTTCGACAGTTGGTAGTACTGTCATTTTCTAGGCACTCCTCAAACTGAACTTGTCATCCTGTCGGCCTGTCGTCTGCATCTTTATACGGTCAGAGCGTCTCAGCTCAGGTATTTCAGGTACTTTAGGTAAATTTGCCTGTATTTGTACTGCATCAGGTACTCTTCTTTGTGTAAGATCTTCTCTAGGAATGTGTATGGTTTTGATTAATATATTGAGTGTGAGGTCTTGTTGTGTTTTGATTTGTACTTGTTCCTTGATAAGTGATTTATGACTGTTGAATTTATGGATGTTCAAGTTTTCCCAAATGTCCATGCGGTTTCCCTTGTTGACTTTTTTTATGAGTTTTATGCTCTCTGGTGGGGGGAAATTCATACAAAATGTGTTCAAACCATTCCTCGAAAATATTACCTTCCATGTTCTTATGATAGTCAACACTGCAGTCCTCAAGTTTTTTCCACATAATTTCAAAGAATTCGGAACCCATTCTTTACTTCCTCCGCAATGCACAATGGTTAGTCGTGATCCTTTATTTGCAGGCATGTTAGGCGTATACATTCCATCAGTCCACCCTTTTGTAACTGTGATTGTGATTATATACATTGAAACATACTCTCTGTGTTTTCAATATTCAAATGCATCCGAATCTCATTCACTGGTATCTTTTTTTCGCATGGTAGCCCGCAAAATTTGAGGATTCACCTACATTTTTGAACAGACCTCGTATATATGGCAGAAACGAAGTCTTATCTATTGAAAATGTTCATATTGCCACGCATTCATGAACAAAGAACATTCACAGTTGACTTGTCAACCGTAGATTCACCTTGACTTTTTTGTCAAACCTTGTCAGAGGTAAATAATTTTCAGTATTATGTTTTGTTTGATTGAGAGATAGATCTCAGTATGTTATTATCTGAAAATAACCTCGCTGGAAAAATTTTAACTCAAATATTCTGGACCCCATGAATCACGTCTAATTTAGGAAATGAAATCATTAATTTATGAATTGTAATCATCATTTCGTAACAATACAATCTAATTGAAACAGTGGAAACAATTGAAATATAACATAAACCGATAATTGATAAACTCTGGAAATATTTTCTGATACATACAAATCAAAAGAATAAAGAAAAGGGAATATTTGTGAAATTTCAGTTCATTTTCATAAAAAGGAATACAAAAGTGAGATTATTTCTCACAATAGAAATAATATAAGGTTTGTTCTGGTTCTCAGTTAGTACTGTGTCGAATTGTCTAGAATCAGTGAGTCAGTTGTGTACTGAAAAAGTTAACGCGACAAAATGTTCAGTATTCAGTTGGGTGACTGTTTTCTGACTGTTAGGAACAGTCCGGATAGAGAACCAGAACAAGCCTATTATACTGTAACCATTTTCTGTAATGGTACCAGTGTTGCGAAATAATACTCAACACAACCTACTAGAATAACTAGATGGTATGAAAAGTTCGTAGGCTAACACATAGATGGCGCTACTAGTATAACATCTATATAATTCGTAGTTAAACCTAACCTTCGAAAAACACCATCCGTGAAAGTATATATAAAAGAGTGACAAATCTCCAACTTTTCTTCGATGTTCTAGACCAGGAATTCCCAAACTCTTTTAGACACTGTACCCCTTTTTAGCACCAAAAAATGTTGAGTACCCCTTATAGGGTATACCTATCTTCCTTTCAGCCTCGTGCAGAGAAGCATTTGGATATGCATGAAAGTATCCCAAAACTGTTATACCATTGTCATCATCATCCACTTTAGTCTTCTTACGAATGATTTTTGGACGGAAGGTTCCATTCAACCTAGTTTTTTAGTAGTCGATTTATCACATTATTATTCGGCTTCGGAAGTTGTGGATATCTTTCTCGAAAAATGCCATTCTATTGCACTCACCATAAATTATTAATAAATTCAAGAAATCTTCATTACTGTAACCTAATCTTGACATTATTCTATTATAACTGGTAGATATCACAATCAGTCAAAACCACCAACGAAAGTCTGACGTTAAATAATTGGTTTATTTATTTTTCCAAAACAGAAACGGCTAATTAACGCTCATCATGAAAAGCCCTGTATAAAAGATTCATGGACATATTCTGATAGCCCACATCAAGTGCCAATAGCAAAATATAGACAGATTTTCAATATGTCTGCGAATAAACAAGATACAGGCAAAAAATAATTGGGGATTTTTTGGTTTTTCCTGTATATCTCCAGAACCAGAGCTGTATTCGATTTTTTTACATCACTGAATAGGTCTCTAGAATACGCAACTTTGCCACAATTCAACCGAAACTGTATTTCTTATCGTTTACGAGATCCCCATGTACAGAAACGAATTTGAATAGCCCTGTATAATTTGTCATCCAGGATAGTATTCAGCGAATGCCTCTACGGTACAGTCTAAGTAACAAGTTTCTTTTCAACGATTTGCCGTTTACCTTCACCGAAAATTATGATTGTGGTGGAATTAATGTTGGAATGACAACTGGAAACCTTTTAAAAATTTGTAATTCCGTGTAAAAAATATAAGAGTTATAAACAAAGTGTTGGAAAAAGGGTAAATATCTAAGAAATATTGCAAATATCAAAAAAGATCATTGGAAGAGGAAGAAGTTTCCTACAAATATATCCACTCATATAAACAAATTTAATTTTGAGGTGAAATTAGGCCTTGATGGGCCTTCTCTTCTTAGCTAGTCGTGGGACCTGAACCTGAGTCTACAGACGAGATGGACGTCGACTAAACGACCCCAACTGTCCTTCCTGTAACAAAGGAGCAAAAGAGTTTGGCAGTTCTCCAACTCTAGAGATAATTATACGACCTCCCCTCAACTGTCTTCCCAGTAACATCGAATCAAGAGTAGGAGATTCTATGTTCTCCAACTGTGCAGCCAAGAAATGACTCATTGCCTCCTCGAAAGCCAGATCTGAATCTGCCTTGCACTAAATTCTTGATCAGCATCAGGAGAGGAAGCAATTGAGGGGGGAATTGGGACGAACAAGAGGGGAGGCTATGAATTTCGTTTGAGCGTAAAAATGTGTTACACAGACTTTCAATTCAACTGCGGGTCTTAGAGATTTCAGCGTTTCAAGAAGATATCCTAATCGACGAGACCTTTTAGGTAGCATACATAACATGTCATTTTGAAAAGTTGAGGGGGGAGCTGGGGGCAAACGAGGGGTGTCCCCTTGAAAAGCTTTAGCTACGGCTGCCTACGAAACATACTGAAAAACAAAATTTTTTCATCAAAAAATATCTAACTGGACTATCCCCGTTTTCTTCAAGTATTTACATGGATCAAGTTCAATGTCGATATAATTACCATAATAATAAACACTTTAATTTTCATCTGAATAATTAGTCTCGCCTGAGAAAAATTTTTATTCCGCAGCCAGATAGTAATCACAAAACGAGTTATTTTTGGAAACACGGAAATAAGCTTGTACAAACAAACTATCAAATAAGCGGAGTGACACAAGAACCTTTCGTGCAAATTATGCAGATTCAACATAATAATATTTATTTTTTATTCGCACATGATGTATTATAAAAATAATATATGACATATAAACTTGAACTTACACATGGTTCAATAAAATGGCTGAAAGGTATGAAGCAAATGAAATAATAGGTCATATTTTTGTTTTGTGTTGTGCTGTCTTCATGTAGATAGGTACTTACCTATTTCAAAATAAGATAAAAATTGTAATAGGGGAGCCCAAGCAGGGATTTCGGAATTTACTGAAGCGCGGCAGATTAATATACAGGGGGATACCTTGTACCCGGTTAAGTACCTCCACCAAATATGAGCCCCATAAATAAGACCGCCCGTGATGGATAAAGGATCAGATTAGTGAAAAAAAATTGATCATCAGAAATTCTCGAGCGCGTCAGATTAAGGTAGGGTGAGGTAATTACCTGCTGAAAAGTGTATATTCCAGTAATCTGACAATTTGAGAGTGACGTAAAGAAAGGGGAGGGCAGCAAAGTTGTAAAAAAATAACGTCATTTCGACATTCTCGAGCGTAGCTATTTTTTATTTTTATTTTGAAGGAAATGATTCAAGGATAACTAAAAATATATAATCTGACGATTTCCGCAAAGGAATATATTATATAACATGTTTCTCTTCTTACCATCTATGCTTTGCAACCTAGTATGTCTCAATGACGCTCGAGACGCGCAGTTTTGTTTGGGTAAATTTTATCAAAAGACATTATTATTATTATCAATTACTAGCCTGACTAGCTGGGGTGGCAATTTCGCTCAGGAAGTTGATATGGTAGTTAAGATGGAAGAATAAACATCAAATCATGAGAGGTCGGCAGCTATTGTTTTACATTACCCTACCAAATGGTAACCCCATGTCTACAATATTCCAGAGCACTGGGATTTACCCGAACGTTCCTAACTATTCTCGAACATTCTAGAATATTCCGTAATATTCTAGTACCTTCTAGAGAATGAAACTTGCAGTTTTATATCTTTAAAAGTTCGCCCTCTAGGTATAGGTAAAGGGCTATCACAACATAACTCTCGTGATAGTTCCATAAAGATCTGAGCTGTTCCCAAACCTTTGGGATTATTACCAAACAGTCCACCACATTTCAGAATGTTCCAGAATTATGTGAAATATTGGGAAATGCTCCCGAAGTCTCTCAAATAGTCTGTACTATTATAGAACTTTATAAAGGGCGAAACTTACAGCATCTCCGATTTTTCAAAACTACACCTTTCAAGTAAAAACGGGAACCTTGTTCACGGATGGGGGGAGGGGGTCAGAAAACTACCAAAGCATATAACTCTCTTCATCATTCCACAATGATCTGGGTTGATAAATAAATATTTCAAAATGAAATCTCGAAACATTTATCTCTCGCGTCCTACCTACGCAGTAGGTAGGTTGGGACTACTTTCCCGGCCAACACCACGCTGGACATTGAACTATATCAGAGGTTAGTTTTGCAGATGCTTCTCGTCAATTGAGTATAGATGACCACGGATCGATTTCGAGGTATTACTTCTCGTCAGTACAGGTAAGATCCGACCCAAACAGCAGCATGCCTGGGACTCGACCAACTTTAATGCGTCTCGACTGTACATATGAAACCTTCATCTAGAAAAAAGATTTTCAACTTGTAACAGAGCTTCATTTCGTGAACGAAGTCCCAAACCGGTGGAAGAAAAATTCCATGTACCAATACTCTAAGAAATCGAAAAAGTGTGGAGACCGTATCCAGGAAAGATACACACGTACATCATACTTATCAAAAAAATCGCAAATACTTTGATGAAATGGTTCAATTACAGAGCCTTTCGAACACCAAATCCGCTTTTTGTCTATTAATCCATGATGAAAACACCGTTGAATAAAGTAGTTACTGTGGTTGTCAAATACTGAATGAAGATACAGAATGATGAAAAATGAAAACATTCAAAAACATCAAGCCAGAATTTAGTGAATAAATTTTCATTCTGAAGATATTTTTTCGGTAAAAGTTGTTTATGGTTTATAGTTGGAAATATGGCAAATAAATAACCTGTTTTCATTGAATAATCCCGAGAGAGAATTTTTCACGATCAACGTTCGCTTGAAGGTGAGCCAGAATTACTATAAATCACGCTGTACTAACAATTTGACGAGGAAATTAATCAATTCACAGGAAGTAGAATTAATCTTATGATAAATTGCCTTCCTCATAAAAAATATTCAGCAAACTAATCATGATACGAAATGAATTTTTATGGCTCAATTATATTAGCAAAGTTGATTTCATTTCAGCGATACTGTAGGTTTGACTCAACACAAACACTGCCTTCACACACCAGAACTGTCACACTCTTTTCGATTCTTTCAAATACTTCCAGTTCGCCTTCAATGAAAACTATGATTCTTTTTCTTCTCTTTTTACATGCTCTCTGCTCTCTGCGGCGCAGTACACCAGAAAATTATGATTGGGGTGTTTGTTGTCATTCGATTCGTAATTTCACACAGAGTAATTTACGATTTGGGCAAAGTTACGCTAAGAAATAGTTTGAAAGCTACAAAAAATTTGCAGGAATCCCAAATTTGAAAAAATCTTTGAAAAGCAGAAAATTAACCGATAGTATAGCACCCAGAATTGTAGTTTAAACTAGTGGACCTAGTGAACTTCGTACCTCCTTAGAATGAATGAATGTTGCGTTAAGTGATTAGCTGAATCAAATTAACTATTTTATATTCTTTTCGTGAAGCACTACTTGCCATACTAAAATAGCCAGTGTTCCCAGGTTATTTTAATGCTTAGCAGTAAATACTATGTCATAAAAACAGTGTAGTGATACGAGTATAAAAAACTATAATTGAATATAGTTTACAGATACAGAACACATACATGGTAATTTACACTATTTAGAGTCATTTATTTGATAATTATTATAGAAAGTAGGTAAACTGAGCCATCAGTAGATTTTAACACTTAACCAGTAGAACAGTAGATCGATAGCCAAAACAGGATATCTACTGCAAACACAGTAGACCTGGCAACATTCAACAAGGCGTTCCTCTCAAGCGATTTCTTCTTCATCTTCAGTGAATTGATTATCAATCTTCCGCAGTCGTATTGCATTACGGCTTCGTTGTGGAAGATTCGAATTTTTGGTTGCGGCATTACAAATGACACTGTGCTGGATATTGCTGACTCAACTGACAATAATTATTCATCCGCACACAATCACAAATGTTATAACGTCAATTGTTTTTGCGCGCACCATACCAAGTAGAATAACCTGAAAAACTAAACGTCCCACCGAAGAAGCTACGCTAGTTTCCTCAGTAAGAAGCTACGGTGTTAGCGAAACGCATCTGAAGAATACGCTGGACGCTAAAGCAATTCGAAGCTCCAACTTTGCCATCATTTTCATGTTATTCTGTTCAGAATTCAGAATAACTAGGTCCGCGGCGAGAATCCTGAAAAAGGTTTTAGCTATTCATATCTATATCTTTCTATTACCTTCTCTTTTTTTTCTTTCTTCTTTTCTTCTCTTCGAGCCCTCATTTATTTATTTTAATACATTTTCGGCATTGGTGGAAGAGCAGATGCGAATACAAATTTGCGATCTGAACCAAAAGCCATTTGCAATCAAATACAAAGTGTTTTTATTTTTCTCTCTCTTGTATTTTGCTTTTTGTTATTATCTTGTATTTTGATGGGCAATAAACTTATTATTATTATTATTTATGACACAGTGCAGTCTTGATGAAACAGCACTTTTTTTTTTCACAAATAGGGCCGTTTTTTCGCGATTTTGTCTTTCAAACCCACCAATAACGCTATGTAAGTTTTGACTTTTTTAAGACAGTCGATGAATATTTTATACCATGCGCATCCCAAAATACTGTTACGTTTTTCACCGTGGGTTTACCAATAATTGACTACATTGAACAATAAATAAACTCAACTTCATTTCACTTTTAATACAACAAAACACTGTAACTAAAACTTCAACTATTATTCAAATGCCTATTGCCTTATTAGATCGCTCCGCGTACCGCACTATCACTTCAACTTGACTGTCTCGATAGGTTTGTAGGTAGCGTTTATATATGTCAATCCAAGGGCCTCAAAGATGTTAGAATATTCGCTAGAATTCCATGGAAGCCGGTAGCATTATTCTCGCCACGCCTAGAACGGCAACGAAGATCGAACAACCGTCAAACATCGGCCGGACTGGCGCGCTCTTGGCCACGTCACAATTGGTTTATGGCTACCAGTGGCGGACGACGTTATTTTCTTCAGGGCATGATTTACAACAATACGGATACCATAACCTTGCCAGCCGACTGTTTTTGCGTTTTTGCACGTTTTCGAGCCGGTTCACCACGTGCAGTCAACTCATATGACGATCGTTTTGATTCTATACCTATGGTATCAAATCATATGATGATACTAGTAGCACTATTTGTGTCTTAGCCTACGAACTTTTTAGCCCACCTAATATAGAACAGTTTCACAAAAAATAGTACATCAGATCGAGAGTCCGACAAAATAAGGTTTTAAAAATATGCAACCTGTTTCGAGTTTTCATTTTTTATTTTATATTTATATGCTCTCTTATGATTTTATTTGATTTATACACTGAGAGAAGATAATTGTGTGATGCATCGCAAATAAATAAGTACTAATGAACTGAATAACCGGCAATCTTTTTTACCAAATCATGAAAAATGATCCTACCTGATTTTGATCGGATAACTACCTTAACTTTTCAATTGTTATTTGCATAATATTGTTTTTATGGAATTGCAAAGTCGAAATTTCCAAAAGACAAGTAATAAAAAGAATGTAACCCTTTTGCGCCTTCGCAGGTTTCATCATAGTAAAATTCAACCAGTAAGTCCACTCCCACTGCTTTCATTCATAAATTCACAAAGTTCTCGGTGACCTCGAAGCGAAGTGTGGAGCCAATTTCGTTCCTTTACCATAGGCGTGCGCTAATAGGAAAACGAAATTTAAGGATATTATAGAAGATTTTGTGGTAAGTTACTTATAACCAACTACAAAAACTAAAAACAATAATAACGACAGCGAATAAACTAATCAATTTCAGACCGTTTATTATAACTAACCCGATGCCCGTGGAACCGTCGAATCCTTCGATACTACAACACTGAACGCGTTGGATGAGAATCTCGTCCTAAGAGCGGTTGAAGGTCCCCGGCAACTCGGGCAGATCACGTGGTAAGAGAGCCTACTGGTTGTATTATTCTACTGTGGTTTTCATCATGTATGAGATGATTTCGCTTGACGTATTAATTTGATAATTATCAATTATTTTTGGCGAAATTGTTGTTGTCAGCTCCATCATTACAGATCGAACAATAATTATGAAGTATCGAGAGTCTGGATCAGATAAAGATGATGAATGAAACCTTCAGTAATAGATTAATTTTGATATGACGATTATCAATTAATATAATCAGATTGAAATTTGACAATTCATTTTATCAATGAGTTACAACATAATGCATTATAAATAGCAATTAAACAATGCAAAAACCATCAAAATTTTCGTATAAACGACCCAGCGACCGAGAATGTGTCGCGAAATAAATTAATACTAATACAGTTTACATTAATCAGTTCATAATTCGAAGGAAAATGGAAGTCTATCCTATGCACATGCCCATTAATCATTACTTGATCGTAATTATTTGGCCACACACAACAACGCAACATGCCACAGCCATCGTATTCACCAGATTTGGCCCCCTGCGACTTTTTTCTGTTCCAAATATTGAAGAGACTCATGAAAGGACGGCGGTTTGCGATGATTGGGAAGCTGACACAAGTGTATTATATCTGAGTGGGACTACTTTGAAGGGAACAGAATAGAAATTGATGAATAAATAAACATTTTTTGAGAAAAATGAAAATTCGCCTAAGTTTTTGAACAGACAGCGTATTACATAAATGAAATACAGGACTAAAATTCAACCTGTGAATCAATAAATGAAAACAACTGAATTCCCTATCAAACGACCAACCACTGTTGAACTCATTTTCATTAAATAGTTATTAGTTTGAAGATTGTTAAATTGACATGGAAAGTGTTATCAATTTAATAATCAAGTAACCGGTTAGTGTATTAATAATAAAATTTCACACCATTTAATATTTGCTATACACTGTGTCCAATATCCGGAGGACCAGCATAGAAAAATCGGAAACCATAAGAGACAAAAACTCGGTTAAATTTGAAAAAAGTTGATCAATTCAGAGCTCACATGAATTACATTTTTAAATTCAGAAAATACCGAATAATTCCGGAAATATTCGAAATGAACCGCAGTCAATTTCGTTTCAATTTTTTTCTGACGCTATAAAAGATATTGAAAAACGCAAAAAACACTTTCCCATTGATGCATGCTGTACAAGTCAGCGTTTACAGATTTTAAATCCAACGTTTCGTTTCCAAGAAACCATTACCAATTTCAATTTTTTATATGGGCCAGGTAAAGAATCGTCCGGTCTCGGTATAAGTTATCCCTTTCGGTGTCAGCTGTCGCACATAACCGACATTTCCAAAATTTTAAAACTTCATTTGAATAACCTCTAATTAGTTTAATTTAATCGACTTTTGGGTCTCTAACGGATTACGATTTTCCTATGCTGGCCGTCCTTACCTTGGACACATTGTATAACTCGAAAGTACTAGAAAATATGCAACCGATTCCTCATCTATACCCATTGTAACGAATTTGAAGTCGCCCCTGACCGATATGCCGGCCGACTCAGCGAACAAACACATGACATCACCGCGAAAAAATGCAGTCGGGAATCGCCGGTAAAACTCTAGAACCGAACCGACTACAGATTTCTAGAAAGGACTGTTACATTATATAAGGACAGCTTCCCGACCCAAGAGGGTAGTTCAGAAAATGAATCGAGCGGCTAAACAAGAAATTCAAATAGTAGAAATAAATTAGGCGTTAGTTGTTAAGTGTTGTAATAAATAAATTAGTTTGTGATTAGTGAAATATTGTTGGAAATAAATTTGCTTAAGACAGTTAATTCTTTAACTTGTCACACTATTTAAAATTTCCGTGCAAGAACTTGAAATTCAATAGCCCTGTACAATGATTTTTATGCAAAATAAAATCAATTAACTCACCTATGATAATGACTTCCTTATAAATAACTTCTCCCTGGTTACCGCTTTTCATGTTTCCACACTATATCCACAGTAAGGCACCTGGAAATGAAATGCCCCATTATTAAAAAAAATCAATGAAATATTCGACAGTCATGATTGGATGGAAAATATTGGAGTGCAAAACTTCTTTCAGGTGGTGATGATATTGGAATGATTACAAATCGTGATTGGAGATTGATTTTCATTTTAACAAGAATTTTGTTCAACCTTCTGAATAGTGGCTGTCAATTCTGACTTGGACGTCAAGTAGACAATTCAAGTATAGGGCGATAAAGGATGCAAAATTACCACTTATTCTTCTTCGGTAAAACCATGTTAGACATCTAGTATCAAGTTGATAGTGAAAAGGGTTTTGAGAATTGAATCTTTCCCATGTCTATGATAACATTTCGAAATATTCCAGGTTGGCAAGAAGTCCATGTCTATGGATCTAGTGGTGATGCTTAACATTTTGGATAGATAGGTTGCATCCTCCGATTGGAAAAAATGCGTGTACTGACGTATTTTGACGTGTAAATTACGAATCCGAAAAACAATCGGTGCTCTCCCTCATTTATTTTCACCGCAAACACAGCTTGATAACAAAGTTCTGTTTATAAACAAGTAACATAGCAACAACCTAGCAACAAGAAAACTCTACTATAATCAATGGAACCTGATTCAAATATACCGGGAAGGTAATGAATTGGGCCAGAGGCCCTCGGGACGCAAACTTTGACATCGGTAATTAAGGCCCTCCTAATTCCCTTGATACATAAATAACTATATTCACCCCCATTCAGTTCAGAGAACATATCTTGCTAACCAGCTCTACAATCTATTTCTGAAAATCAAATATTTCATTCAAAAAAGATATCAAATGTTTCATTTCAGAAACATCATTTGCCTTACTACACTTACCCAGAGAAAATGAGTTCATGTTCATATTTCTTATATTTCTATATATTTTTTCTTATGCTCCTTTAACGGCATACATTATTTAAGTGTTCCTTAAATGCTGCAAAAATGTGTATATGGCTACGAGTCAAATACACTATTCAATGTCTAATGTCACTTCTCCACTCTTTTTTTATATTATACTATAATTATTCAATAATCATATACGATGAAAGAACACCCACGCCCAGGCAAGGCCTTGGTAAGTGCTCCTTCATCACTAAAATTATGTATACCACGTAAGACCACTGTGGAAACTACATACTAAAATGTGAACTAGTAAAGTGGGACATTTATTTGCCCAATATTTGTATAAGATGTTTTCCATCATTATTATTGTTAAATCATGGCGAATAATGGCACATTATTGCACATTTGTAGCAATGTTTATACTTTTCAGATGTTTGCATTTTCATTTCAACATTTACCATTTTTACTTTTTTGCATTTTATTTTTACATTCTTACATGATTATATTTTTAAATTTTAACATTTCTAACATTTATGATTTCCATATCTTTATATTTTCATAACCTGTAACAGTAATACCCACGCACAGGGAGTCCTTTGTGGGTTTCTTGAATTTGTTCAGATTTTTCAAATTGTTATTGACTGATCCTTGTACTGAAAATTGAATATATTCATATTATTATTATCACTCGAACTAAAAGATCCAGAGCCTAAGAAAGAAAACGCGCTTGTTTGTTCAAAATTGGCTTTATTCAACAAAGTGATCTGCATCAAGAGTCACACAATCATTTCAGCGCCGCTCTAACATTTCAATAACACTTTTAGAACAATTTATTTTTCAGCAACAACCTCTTTATTCGAGCGAATTTTTATACTGGTGAGCATTTTTTTGATGTCTGCGAACATCCAGTAGTCGATGGGAGCCAAATCTGGCGAAAACGGTGGATGTGGAAGCAATTTGAAGTTCAATTCATGTAGTTTTGCCATTGTTTTGATTGTTGCCATTGTTTTGATTGACTTGTGACACGGTGCGTTGTCTTGATGAAACAATGTTTTTTCTTTGCTGTCGTTTCCATATAATATTCACTGTTGATGGCATTTCCCTTCTCAAGATAGTCGATGAATATTACAACACGCACAATCCGAAATACTAAGACCATAAACCTTTTCAGCCAATTGTTGTGCTTTCGAGCGCTTTGGAGGAGAATCACCAGTTGCTCTCCACTCAGATGACATCCATTGTCACATATCGACGCAAAAATTCCGGTTTGTTATGTTTAAACATGACAAAACACTGCTCAGAATCATTAAGCCGTTCTTGTTTTTGGTCAACAGTGACCTCGCGCGGCACACACTTCGAACAGAGCTTTCTCATAGTCAAATGTGCATGCAATAAAAAGCCAACACATTCTTTTGAAATCTACAATGCCAGCTAACTCACGCAACTTCAATTTTCGATCATTCAAATCAATTTTGTGGATTTTTTTCATGTTTTCTGGTGTTACTGCCTCATTTGAACGTCCACTGTGTGTCATCGGTGTCTCTACGACCACGTTTGAAGTCAGCAAACCAACGTTTAATTGTTGTTTCTGATGAAGCGGAGTCCTTATAACATTTTTCAAGCCATTGCTTCGCTTGAACGGTATTTTTTTCCATCAAGAAGCAGTGTAAAATTAAAACACGGAATTGATTTTGATCCATTGATTTGAAAATAACAAAAGTAGTGTCACTCTTAGCACAAAAACTTACAAACTTATTAGTAGAATATCATGAAATGTCAACAGCTTTCTTATGAAGGTTGGTGCTAACTGAAAAAGTGGTGAATGCAATAAGACAAGCGCCATCTATGTGTTAGGCCCGAGACTTAAAAATTATTAGTTTACGGAGTTGCTTTTTGGTGATAAATTTCTCCATTTTACGTTTTTGAGGTTAACGTCATAGTTGGCATCACTGGCAAATTCAAATCAAGTGTTCCTGCCTTCAATGTTGAGAACTTCAATTTATTTTACGCTATAGAGTGAAAAATGGATTCGATAAATAAATTAACATTGGTTTATACGCCACAAAATAAACCAACTTAGTCATTTTTTTTTTCACATGATGCAATTCAAATCATATGAATTTTGAATATTAGTCGGTGACAGTACGTTTTTTTTCGAAATCACACTAGTATACAGGGTCTGTTAAAAAAAGGTGAATTTTATTTTTTTTTCAAAAAATACTTATTTATTCAACAATTTCTCTTTTGTCACCGTCAAAGTATTCCCCACCAGATATAATAATACACTTGTGTCAGCTTTTTTTTCAACCTTCGAAGCAGTTCTGATATGCACTTCTTGGTATGTCCTTGAACTCTCTCAACGATTCGGTTTTAATCTCCTCAATCGTCACAAAACGCCGTTCTTTCATGGGTCCCTTCAATCTTGGGTACAGGAAAGAGTTGCGGTGGGCCAAATCTGGTGAATACGGTGGCCGAGGCATGATCCCGGTGTTGTTTTTAGCCAAAAAATTACGAACAAACAATGACGAGTGAGCTGGTGCATTATCGTCTGCAAACTTTTGCAGACCACAAACATACAGATGGATAAATAAAAAAATGTGTATTTTGATGAGTATCAAATCACTTTTGATGCGAAACTACTAAAAATAAATAAATGAATCATAATCTAAATAATAGTTTAATTTAGTCAAGTGAAACTTCTGGAGAAAAAGACAAAATTTGACAATTCAGCGCCACCTACAAATTCAAGTTGGGGAATATTGTCAATTAGTAAAATTTTATTTCCCATTCAGCCAGTTAGTAATCAAAATTTAATCACTCAGTACTACAAAACCTATCATCAAAGTCTCATCCAAGTTGATTGAAATTAACGATGAAAATAACAACATATTTATCCATAAAATAACCCCTCAATATGTTTTAAATGCCTTCATGATGTTTTTATAATTTAAAATGAAAAAATTCTTCTGTATAAAGTAAAATGAACNATAAAGTAAAATGAACATTTTTGAAAATAAAAACTCCTAAACATATTGTTAATTGAGTTCACTTTCAAATAAAATCAAAGTTTTAATCAAATGTAGAAAATAGATAACAACTCTTGCCAACCGGTTATTGCCTCCGATAAGACACTGTATAAAAACCAAGAAAACACTAAGCAACTAACCTTAGTCAACGATGTTTCCTTTCAGCCTGCTTGACAAGAACTGGAGGCTCTAGAAGCTTTCGCAATAAACAAGATATGAAAAATTTGCCACTGATAACGTTTTATCAGTTCTTAATGTTATCAATAATTCGACTAGTTTGATCCATCATAAATAACATCCAAGAGAGGAGATTTTAATAACTGTCAGATAGTAACAATGTGGTCCAGTCATGAGGTTAATAATTTATAACTTACATTTGTTTCAACTTTTATATTCAAGGTAAATGCTAATATTATTTAGAAGGCATAAAATATGAAAATCAAACAAAATGAGTGTTTTTTCATGACTTTCCTGAAAAATTTATTCTTTTTTTCTTGTACTTCACTAGCCTACATTTAATTGGTAAATATTCGTTTTGAAGGCACCCGGCGATTTTGAAAAAATGTTTGAGTGTACTCACGTATTTTAATGCGTAGATTACGAATCCGAAAGAAATAAGCGGCGCTCTCCCTCTTTTACAAAGTTCCGGCCCTTCAAAGTTCAGAAAAGGGCAACTTTTCAACCTTCTTTTTCACAAGATAAACTATTTAAAAACACAAGCATTTATTCACTAGATCACATTTACACCTTATTCCTCCTTAATTGACACTTTTCAATTCAACAATCAACATTTTTCTTATAAAAAACTTAATATGAAAACGAATGCTTCTTCTGGTGACATTATTCTATTTCTAGGTTAGTTACTAGTGATGTTTCAGAAAAAAGCGGTTGGTATTTGCCCCCGCCTACTATTTTAAATTCATGTAGTATCTCAATACACCACCAAAAACTAATTTACGATCTAAAGAATGAAGGCAAAAAACATTTGAATTACTTCAGGAATATTGACAACATGTCGTACCAACTATGCCATTAAACTTAAAAACGTAAAATACAAAGATATACAACCAAAAAGCAGCTCCGTACATTTTAAACATTTTTATTGGAAAAATGTTGATTGTTGAAGTGAAAAGTGTCAAGGAAGGAGGAATGAGGTGTAAAGGTGACCTAGTGAATAAATGCTTGTGTTTTTAAATAGTTTATCTTATGAAAAAGAAAGCTGAAAAGTTGCCTTTTTCTGAACTTTGAAGGGCCGTAACTTTGTAAATAAGGGAGTGAGAGCGCCGCTTTTTTTCGGATTCGTAATCTACGCATCAAAATACGTAAGTATCAAAAATTGTTTCAAAATCGCCGGGTGCCTCAAAACGAATATTTACCGCACTTCTTATCGATGACTCAGGAAATATGTGAAAATATGTTAAGACATTAATCTGATTGTCTTCAGAATTTACGGGTCGAGGCAAATTTCCTGATCCTTTTAAAGTTGATCTAAATGCATTGAAATTGTTCTGAATTCGTAAACATTTCTTGAGGTTCATTTGCAGTAGATTCAGATACCTTTCGTTGAACTTTCTATATGTCTGCTGATAATTGTATCACACTGTTCAAAAATAATAAACAAATTAATAAGAACTTCTTTGAATAGTTTTGTTCCATCGTTTTGGAGGTTTTTGAAAATTCTGAGTTGACGAAAATGTCAATATTACTGGGAGAATGTCACAGCGTTACTGTCAAATAGTATTCATGGCCTGCTTACCAAATATCGAATGGGAATATCATTCTGAAGAGACATTTTCACAAATAAATGGTCATAAGTCCAAAACTTGACTAGTTAGGTATACGCGAGATATTCATCAAAAGGAAAAATATTTCAAGAGCTTCCTGAATTTGTAATAATACACTGGGTGTCCCTTCTGAAATAATCAACTTTCAGTAACTTTTTCAAGCTAACGAAAAAACGGTATCTTTTTACCACCCTGTATTGAAGTAACGGAGATTACGCTGAAGTGTGGAAAGCCTCCAATTATCACCTAATTCCAAACCAAATTTCGGTACCATAGTTCTCCTTAACTCAAAGATATCAGCATTTTAAGAGGTCATGGTTTCCGAAGAAAAAAATTGAAATTAATTCATATTTCGAAAACGGTAACAGATAGGTATAGGGAATAAATATATATAAATAAAAGTTGTCGAGTAATTGTTGTAGATTCCAAAAATAATATTATATTATTGAAAAATCAAAGTTGCTAATACTTTCTTATGGATGTGGCAACACCGCTTTGCCGAAAATATTTTAATTGGGTAGATAATGTCCGAAAATGCTCACCATTGAATTTTAAAAGTGATGTTTTGTCTGGTTCACCAGAAATGTCTAATGTGTCACCCACCGTGATACAGCCTGTAGATGGATCACAGAAAAAACAATTTGTTTGTTTCAAAATAGCATTTATCAATGTCAGTGAACTTATGTGATCACAAGTGCAATACGAGAAGTCATGATCTGAAGGAATATATATCCTTGAGAATGTAAAAATTGACAAATACTTTTCCGAAAGAAAACAATAGCTGTTGACTACATTATTTTAAAGTGCACTCCGATACTGGTTTCGGGCGTTAAGAGGTCAAAAAATACGAATTTGATTGAAGAAACATTCCTTATTTATTGTCTAGATGATATATAGTTATTTGTTTGTGACTTGGCTTCCTCAAGTTTATTGAATAAATTGAGAAAATTCAATTTGTTGGCAAAATTTATGAGTGCGACAAGTTACTTACTAAGTGGATTCTTCAGTGGTTTATATTGTTACGTTTTTATATTGTTCCGTTACGGGTTGGTCAATAATTGACTACACTGAATAATCAAACTTAACTTTATTTCACTTTAATTACAACAAACACTTCAACTGAAACTTCAACTATTATTTGAATGTCTATCGCCCTACTAGATAACTTCGCGTACCGCACTGTAACGTCCACACTTGACTGTGTGAACGCTCGATATGCCCGCCGCTAGCGTTTAAATATCATAATCGAATGCCGTAGAATTTTCACCGAAGTTCTTGATGCTTCTCGAGCGGCAGGGAACATTGGGCATTCCCGAGCTCTTAGCTACGTCACGTTTAGTTTATGGTTACCGGTGGCGGCCGGCGTTACTTTCTTTCGGGCATGATCTACAACAATAGTACGCAAACTTTCCAGTTTGACTTTCATTTCACTTCAGAAGATTCTCTATTGATTTAGCTTGTTTATTTCTTAGATTGTGCAATGTTATACACCCAAAAAAGTGACAAATATTGTATCCTCTACAAAAAAATTATTTTTTCGGCAACCCTCCGGGAAGTACCCACATTCCGATGCAGCAGCTACTGCTACAGCACAATTATCGCCTGAAAAATCAAAGTCCAGGTATGAAAACGTTTATGATTTGTTCTCGAAATACCAAACTATTACATACTATTACAGAGGATGTAATTTTGGCTACTTTGGCGCAAAAATCTAAAACTGTCAAATCCTCTACATTGTGGAGTATGTACTCTATGTTAGAAAGTACCATTTCAGTGAAGAAAAATGTTAACATGGCCATTTTCCCAAAGGTGGATCCATCGACGTGTGCTTCTGAAGTCACGGAAGTTATTCTATCATCCATGTATGCATATATTTTTTTTTAAATGAAACGAACTTGTAATAGCAAACCTTGGTTCAACGAAAATTGCGAGAAAGCTTTCGCCTCGTAAATCCCGCCTACCGGCAGTGGCGCAAAAATCCCAGTGCCGAAAATCGAACTAGGTTTGTTAATGCTTGCAACAGCTGCAAACTCAGAATAAATGAAAGTAAATAACTTCACAAAATCCACAATTCCACCACTAACACAAGCGAATGGTTCAATTGCAACAACAGCCATTTCGTGTCGAAATTTGTTGTTTTGTTCACGTGCCCAAAAAACTCTGGCTAATTCATTAAATACTAAATGGGTGCCATTAATTACGAGTATTTTATTGTTATGTAAGTACTTCCTTAAGATTTTGAAGGCAGTTTTTATGATTCAAATATTGAAATTTTCAGTTGATTTTGCAATTAGCTATAATTCAGAATCTACTCAAAGTTATCAATTCATTTTTTTTTAGACACACAACCAAAGGGGTATACAATAATCAAAGTATGAACTTGGCAACAGTTTCGCCATTCATCTATTTTTGGGTTATCAACTTTCAATTAAATCATTTATTTTACTTGAAATCAATTTAGTTTGTTTTGTATAGAGACGCACAAAAAACTATCTTATAGCAAAACACGTGTTGCATTTTTGTAAAACTGCTCAGTGAAAATCTCACAATAAAGTGCAACTTTCTTGAATATCTTGTGTTCTGTCATTCTGTCATCTCCGTCCGATATTTGTTGTTGTAATCTTGTGTTCTGTCGTTCTATGTCATCTCTGTCAAACACTTCTGTTGATATTTGAACGATATTGAATTTGTGGTGGCCACTAATCATCAATATTACAAAAAACTATATTTGAGTACATTATTTTTGAAAATTGTGCGTTGATATGACGAGTCATGCACAGTTAAGAAAAGGCATGCGCAAATATTTATGTTCCATGCAATGGGATCGCATTTCTTAATATAAATTCAATGTTGATTTAAATTTGACTGCATGTTTCCACCCTCACCATTTTTTGCGTCTTGTGATGACTTCAATCTTAAAATCACAGATTTCTAGTTAGGTATACCAAACATCGATTTCTCTACTTTGTTATGAGGCCAATGATCAACCTATGATATAATATTTTGCCCAGTACTGCATTTAATATGGATGTTAGTTCTTTCCTCAACTTTTGAACGATTCACCCGACTTATTTTTTCGTGTTTTTCATTGATTTTACCACGAGTATTTTTATGAATATTTCCTAATCTTATCTGCGACTGCCATACATTTTCATATATCTTAATTATTTATGGTTGTTTTTATTTATATTTTCATTTTAAATGGAAATGAAACGTTCGACTGACAGCAAATGACTAATCGAAATCGAGGTTATGTACTTGTTTGACACACAACACAAATAATACAGTGTTGTCAGACTCATATAAGTTTGTTCGTGCAACTTGAAAATTCACACTAATTCCAGTCGAATTTCTTGAACAAACGTTTCTGTTTTGCACATTCAGGCATGTGAGTCCGATAATAGCCTCCCAGCAATGATTGTTTTTATAAATTCACCCTTTATTTAAAAAAATATTCGAACTTTAAATGGAAATATAGCTCTTTAATAACATTTCGGAAAGTACTAAAAAAAATTCTAAACATTTCACTCAAAATAGTGAAATTCCAATTCAATGTCTTCCGAAATTGAATTAAAAAAATGAGGTGGATCTTAGTTTTTCTCAAAATATATCTATTCTCCTTCAAAGTGCTTCCCCTCAGATATAATACACATGTGTCAGCGTCTTTTCCAATCCTCGAAACAGAACTAATATGCACTTTTTGCTTCGTGCTTCTCGGTCTTGGATCTCATAGGTCCTTCCATTAGGAAGATTGAACTATGATTTCGATGTCATAACCATATACCCATGATTTCTCATCAGTTATAATCCTTTAAAGCAAATCTGAATCGCCTTTGACACGCACATGCGCACGCGTGTGTGCGTGTGAGATTTTTTAAAGTTATTGCTAAGCTTTGTGGAATACGCAAATTAGCAGTGAATGCTTCAAGAGCACATTTTCATAATAAAACATTCTTGAGTTTGACCAAAACTTTTTTTTTATTCTTCAAAACAATTAATAATGAAAAATGTCCGCGTGCAAGCACTATCCCAAGCAATAACGTGTTACTTATATAACAGATTATTTTGACAGACTTATAAAAACTATTGAAGGCATTTCTCCGTTTTATTTCATATCGAAAGTATATTTACCAACCTGTTACCCATTTTCGGTAGATCTGAGTTCCTTTGAATTATACAGATGATAAATTCTGAGTAAGTAGGTATTATCTTGGACTGCCAGAATTTGAGGACCACAAGTCCTTGAGACTTTTGATAAGAGATATTTTTCGTTTATATACTAATTTTGTAATATCTTTCATTATAAATAATATATAATCAGGGCATTATACTCAATAAACATTGCAAATTGTTCGCATTTCATATATCTTTGAAAAGAAAGCAACGAAAAATATATTGGAAATTCAATGCAAGCAATTGTGGCAAAGTTTCAATGTGAAAAGTAGTCTCTTACATAACACACCTTCTTTGTAACGAATTCATGAGCAAAGACAAAGTAGCCCCAAAAATTGAAAGAAAATAAAATATTTCTATTCACTCACCTACTTCTTGTCATCATGTCTTAAATTCTGCAGGAGTTTTATAATGTTGTATGCCAATTGCAAATTCATAGACTTTGTAAAATATTAATTATGATTCAATATACTCCAAAAGTGTCGCAACATAACCTCATTTTACGGTTCATTGGCTTTTAAATATTGTAATTGGTGTGGAATTTTTCCAGTTCAGCTTGTTTCTCAAAATTTGCCAGCAATTTTCGATACACATTGATTGAAAATGATGCCTTATTTTCTTTCTATATTATTCGAACAGTTTCTATCAGTTTTCTTTCGGTTTCGTTAGACCCTGTCATTATGTATTTTACCGTGGTCCAAATTCATCATACATACACCATATTTTTATTATTACCGGGTGAATGAATGACTGGTGTGAAGTTATCCACATCCACAAAGTACACTGAGAAAAAAATATCGAATTATTATTTTTTCATTTATCGACTCTGCACACCTACCATTTTAATTTGATAGAAAAAACTTCACCTCACAGTTTTCCAGGCCGTCTGAGGGGGTCAAAATGGGGTGAAAATATTAAAAAATTTCGTAACATGAAAAATCGACTTTGTACACCTACAAAATTGAGACATGTTATTCCTGATGAACTATTCGACAGAAAAAAATTCACGTTATAGTTTTCCAGGCCGTCTGAGGGGGTGAAAATGGGGTGAAAATATAAAAAATTTCGTAACATGAAAAATCGATTTTGTACACGTACAAAATTGATACATGTAATTACAATGATACATTCGACAGAAAAAAACTTCACGTCATAGTGTACACATTCAGTTTGCGAAGGTAGGCTTTTTTCAAGTTTCCACCCCATTTTCACTCCCTCAGACGACCTGGAAAACTATGAGGTGAAGTTTTTTTCTGTAGAATAGATCATCGTGGAAAACATATCTCAAAATTGTAGGTGTACACATTCAATTTTCGAAGATACGATTTTTTCAAGTTTCCACATCATTTTCACCCCCTCAGACGATCTGGAAAAGTATGACGTGAAATTTTTTCTGTCGAATAGATCATCATGGAAAACATATCTCAAAATTGTAGGTATACACATTCAATTTTGGAAGATACGATTTCCTCAAGTTGTCACCCCATTTTCACCCCCTCAGACGACCTGGAAAACTATGACGCGAAGTTTTATCTGTTGAATAGATAATCAGGACATGTTTCAATATTGTAGGTGTACAAAGTCGATTTTTCATGTTACTACGCCCCCTCAGACGACCTGGAAAACTATGACGTGAAGTTCTTTCTGTAGAATAGATCATCATGGAAAACATCATAGAATAGATCATCATGGAAATAACATGTCTCATTTTTGTAGGTGTACAAAGTCGATTTTTAGGGCAGATGGCGGTGCACGTAACCTCCTTGATATATTCGACATTATTGCTTGATCTATTCGCGGGCAGATGGCGCTGTACGTAATCTCCTTGATATAATTCGAACTCACTTTACATGTATTTCTTCATTTGAAAAAAGTATTTTTTTTATATTAACACGCCCGTTGTAGTCGTTACTACATGGTAGGAAATCATAATGATTGTATAAGTTTGAAAATGTCCGTATAGGACGAAACTGCAGTAACGTTAGTTACAAATAAAAGTGGTAAAAAACATCGAAAGTTTCTTTTCTCTTTTCTTCATAATAATACTAGTATTTTTCGTTCGTTATTGTTTTGAGCTTATTTAAAAAAAAATTAACTCTTCAGTTCGATGTTCTTTGAAAGCGTGTTTTTTAGTTTTCTAAACTATATATTTATATCAACTATACTCGTGTTCTGTCAATTTAGATCGCTGTCGCAAAAGTGTGATTACCCTTTTACATCTCTGGTGTATTCTATTGAATGAAAGATCTGTAGAAGAGAGTTTCTGTCTCTTTCAAATATTTTCCACTATTCTCGATGAATAATATGGCCATGACCTCTGACCGCGCCGTTTGATCGCCTCAAAATTCCCACGAAAGATAAAATTATTCATACGTTTAATTCAATTAGATCCATGTCAACATGATACGTAAAGAAATGTAGATAATTACATCTCGACTGGAAATTATATAAAAAGGTCAAACACAATTAGAAAGATGCGATTATGTCTGAGATAACATTTATCACGGTTCAATTGTCGTGAAAAATGAGGATTAAATTATATGTAAAAAAATTATTTTCGGTGAAACGCTTTTTTTAGCGGCTATGCGTCTGTGGTGAAGCAGGCGCGCGGAGCCCCCTTTTCAGCAATAACTCAAAATTATAAATAATGGAGGTACATTTTCGGTAGTCGGAACTTTTTTATGCAGAATTTCCTCTCCTTCGAAAATCTTTTTGTTTCATTCCTAAAATATTTATAGTTTTGTTATTAACAAAAAACTGAAATACCTCAGTTTTTCTCGATTATTTTGTTTATAACAATTGTTATTATTTACTTTTTCAACTTGTTGCTTAAACTACAACTAGATTAGCCAAGTTGTACTGATTTGAAGTAGCTAGTTTGGTGATGTAAGACCTATGTTTCTAAAATAATGCTGATGTACTGAGATGTTATCTTTACCTGCCGAAAAATGTTTTTGAATGTAATTTACAAATAACTTAAAAAAATTGGTCATTAATGAAATTGCTCGCTAATTTTGAATCATACTGGGATCTCTATGTACATAAATATTTGCTAACACAAACCGCTTGTAAACATTCAGTGCTCGAAAAATTCTTCCATAGTATAGAAGCTGTTCGTTCTTGAAATTGCCATAGCTGCTAATGTCATTAAGAAACTTTGGCAGCTTGTTGTAGATTGATATACATTTATAGAGAGTTGATTTTTTGAAGGTTGCTGTCCTATGCTTTGGTATATCAAGAATACATTTTCTTGAAGAGTAGTAATTATTTCTTCCCAATATGTTGAATTTAGCAAAGTTATTTTTCACAAATGTTACGCATTTTAGGATAAATATGGAATGGAATGGTAGAATACGGTGCTCTTTAAAAGTGGATCTACAGGATTCTCTATGTTCCAAATTGAATATTAGTCTAATAAGTCTTTTTTGAGATATAAAAACTCTTTTGTACTCAGTTGATAGTACATAGTACATGCATAGTATAGGTTCAGCAACCCATTCCTGTCTAAAATTGGTTTCATTTGAACAATTGCAAAATATGCTTCATTGAGCTGTTTACAAATAAATTCTATATGAGAAGAGAAGCTGAGGTCAGAGTCTAACCAAGTACCGAGTAGTTTGACACTATCACTAAGATTCATATTGATATAAAGATTTTCAGGAATTTTTTTCTTTATATGAAAATTTATATAAACCGTTTTATTCTTGTTCAGAATAAGGCGATTTTTCTGACACCATACTTCCATTTCAAGAAGAGTAATTTTAATATTCCTCTGGAGTTCCTCAAGAGTATCTCCACAAACAGTAACTGTGGTATCGTCCGCAAACATTGTAACTTTTCCAACAGTTATGTGGTTGGGAAGGTCGTTAACAAACAGAAGTACAGCACACCTCTCTGATAATCGATGTTCCATTTTAACAATTATGCTTCTGTTCGTCAAATAAGATTCAAACCATTTCAAAATAGTGCCTCTGATACCCAGAAAACAGAGTTTTTCCAAGATGAAAGCAGTGTTTAGGCAGTCAAAAGCCTTTTAGTGTTCCTGCCTTCAATGTTGAGAACTCCAATTTTTTTACGCTTTAGAGTGAAAAATGGATTCGATAAATAAATTAACATTGGTTTATATGCCACAAAATAAACCAAATTAGTCAATTTTTTAGATGATGCAATTTAAATCATACGAATTTCGAACATTAGTTGGTGACAGTACGTTTTCTGTTTCGAAATCACACTAGTATACATGGTCTGTTAAAAAATGAAGTAAAAGATGAATAAACTTGATAAACAGATGACTCAAAGACCCAAAAAGGAGTGGGAGCAAGGCAGAGCAAAGACGAGAATCGCACTCAGCCTGGGACAAAATGCAATTGTGTTCCAGGCAGAAGTAGCGGCCATCGAACACTGTATAGGGGAAATAAACACGCAGAAGGTCACAAATGAAACCATTGCCATTTTCTCCGACAACCAGGCGGCAATTGCGGCGCTCAGCTCATTTCAAGTCTTCTCAAAACTGGTAGGAAGCTATCTGAGAGCGTACTCAAGGAGCTAAGTACCCAAAATAGGGTCACTCTAGCTTGGGTGCCCGAATGTGAGGGTCACAAGGGCAATGAGAAGGTCGATGTTCTAGCATCCAAGGCTGTGATCGTCCCAAAACCCTTCTGCGGAGTAGCGAAAGCATGAATAAAGACATCCATAGATTCATGGATGCAAGCCGAATCGATTGATTGGTGGAATAAGCTCCCAGGAATGAGGCAGGCGAAAGAGTTCATACAGAAACCGTCGCCCAGATTCACGGAAGACCTTCTAAACAACAACCTTGGGTTGCAAGGGTAGTTGTGGGTCTACTAACGAGACATAGCCGACTCATGAAACATATGAGCAACATGGGTCTGACCCAAGAAACCCAATGCAGGTTCTGGGTCAGTTTCAAGGCCATGGAGTCTCATCAAAGAGATCAAGCTAGACAATAAGCCCTAACACCCAAGGAGCATCACAATAGATCTGAAAAGGTCGCGGTGAATCAGGCATGAGCCAACCAATATGCCGACATCCTCACCAACTTCTCTAATAGTGGGTTCGACGATTTTCCATAACAATTTTCTTAACTTTCTCAAAAATATCGGAAAATGTTTTTTGAAGATCTCATTTAGATGATATAAACGGTTTAAAAAATTTAAGTTAAAGTGCCGGGAAAATACTTTTTCTTTTTTCGATTCTGCTCAAAATCTGATAATCTAAAATCCATCACGACTTCAACAATCGGTGAAAATTTCAAGTCGATATTTCTTTGATTTCAATGTATTGCTTTCATGACGACTTTGACCCTATAAACACTTCTTTGTAGGCTACAAAAAGAACTGAACTGTTGAACATATTAAGAATGTTTCAAACGCCTTGATAATTAATGATATTGACAAACCTTTCCATTTTTCACGATTTTTTCCATTTTCAATAGGTAGGTACTAAAAGAAAGACAACTTCGAATAGAACATTTGAAGGTACACTTTTGGCCTATTGATAACTTTTGAATTTTTCATCAGTCATTATTTCAACTATAATTTCGATTTTTACGTACCAACATTTTGTCGGCAAATCTCAGGAAGTGAGAATTCCGAAGTGAAATCCATTAACTGTGAAAATTTCATCGATATCTCTTTTCCTTCGACAGATAATCAATTGCAAATTTTTGCAGACCACAAACATACAGATGGATAAATAAAAAAATGTGTATTTTGATGAGTATCAAATCACTTTTGATGCGAAACCTCTAAAAAT
>NW_019294057.1:2388-24596 GCF_000500325.1 Leptinotarsa decemlineata
TGATGGAAGGTCTCACGCTGTTGATGTGTTTCAGAAAGGCGTCTAGTTCAGTATTCCCATGGTTCCATATTATGAAGGTGTCGTCAACATATCTCAACCAGACTCGAGGTTTCTTGTGGGCTTCTTCAATGGCCAGAGTTTCAAACCACTCCATATATATGTTGGCTATGACTGGTGAAAGTGGCGATCCCATTGGCAGTCCCTCATCTTGTGTAAAGAATTCGTCCTTCAGTTGGAAATAACAGTTTCGTACACAGCATCCTAGTAATTCCATGATTACTTCTATAGGTAGATTCGTTCTCTCTTTCAGGTTCCCGTTTTCAGGTTTTAGTTGTTTCAGGGATTTCATATCATTTTATATATTAGACAAATGAAGTCTGAACTAGTGAAATTCATCATGAAACATTGTCAATTACCTTCAAACAAATGTTTGAAATCTGTTTTTCCGTTAACCAGCTGTCGCACCTCAGTTCCACCGATATAGGATGTTCCGCACTCACAGGGTATCCGGTATATGCAATTCTTGGAATCGCAGTCCGCGTTTGATGGCCTGGTTTTCGTGAGGCTGCTACGAATAGTGTTTCCGGATCTGAAACAGGTTCTGATCACCGATTAAATAGGTGAGATGTAACCAAAATTGAAATCTTCTTGGTCCACTTTTCCTAATGAAGTGAACTTGGTTAAAGAAGATGCTGCTCAATGTTTTTCTGTTACCGTTCTTTTTTCTTTCTCAAACGATATGTTTTGAGGCACCCTGTAGAATTCTTCTGTTATATTCATCTTGATTAAGTTCTCCTGATGATGCTAACCTGGTTGACGAAAATGCTGCTTAGTGTCTGTCTGGCATGTTGGATCGCACGCTAAAACGATAGAGCCCCGTTAAACTGGCATGTTTCTTCTTAAATGATACGCCCTGTATACCTCGATGGCAGCCTTTTTTTTTACGTAGGAAGCCATGTTTTTTTCTTTAACGCTGTACTGAATGCCTGCCGTCATGTTTTTTTCTTTAAGTCGATTTTTCCTTCATTATACCATTATTTTTATAATTCAACCCCGTCGCTATCACGCTTAATTTTTTACGCTCCAACTTGAACTGCTCTAACTGCCCTTCTAACATGTCGGATCGCACGTTGAAACATTGGACCCTGCTAATCATCGCCGCTGACGACGTCATTTTCCCCACGCTCAATTTCAAAGAACCTGCAACGCCTCATAAGCCACATCGCCCCCATAAACAACGCTTTATTTTACATCCGACCACACCGAACTGTTTGCGCTGCTATCTTTGAAACGGATCAGCTCCATCTCCATCTCTCTCACACTCATATGACAAACCAACCCCTCTCATTTCTACACACACCCTCTTATGAAAACCCATCATCTCGCTCTGACACACACACTCTTATGCAAAAACAAATTTGAGGTTATGTGCAAAAATTGAGGCACCTCCGCCTTGTATTTCTACTTGGAACTTATTCTTCTTATCCTTTCCGATAATCCTCTGCTGTATGGAAGTGCAAGCACTGATTGTGGCGGTTTCTCTTCCTTGCTAGGTTCCTGCTGTCTTTTAGTCAAAGTCTATTCTACCATCGCTTTGGAGTAGCCATTCCATTGAAGATCATTCTTGATAAATTTTACCTATAGACGTAATTATGCAATTACTAGGATGCTGTGTATGAAACTGTTATTTCCAACTGAAGAACGTATTCTTTACATAAGATGAGGGACTGCCAATGGGATCGCCACTTTCACCAGTCATAGCCAACATATATATGGAATGGTTTGAAACTCTGGCCATTGAAGAAGCCCACAAGAAACCTCGAGTCTGGTTGAGATATGTTGACGACACCTTCATAATATGGAACCATGGGAATACTGAACTAGACGCCTTCCTGAAACACATCAACAGCGTGAGACCTTCCATCAATTTCACAATGGAGAGGGAAAACCACAACGAATTGCCATTCTTAGACGTTTTGGTGAAGAGGACTGACACTAAGTGGGAAACATCTGTATATCGAAAACCGAATCACACTTGACATTCTTGGGTATTGGAGGTGTTCCATCTGCTTTCCATTTGAAACAGTGTTTTATTTTATGCCCTTTTTGTTTACAATATTTACAAAACAGGTTCATATTGTGATTTCCTTTGAATTTTTCTTTATTTTCCAAAAACATCACTTCTTCTTTGACCAAGGATTGGGATGATGAAGCTTTTTCGTATACACAAAGTTGGTTAGTTAAACTGTGAATTGTTCTATCGTTCTTCGACATTAACATTCAAGTTGACCTGAATGAAAAATACTCTGGAGGAAGAGTCTTCAGAATATTGCAAATCAGCAACAATTCTGGTAGATCGCATTTACAGGTGTTTCCATTTACTAATTTATCCTTGGAGATTCCATTTTGCAGAATATTCCAAAGATTTTTGAGTTTAGAAATATGAGATGGAATGTCATCTTCTGCGTGTCGTGTGTAGCTGAAGGTTTTGTCCAAAACATAACCATCATACAGCCTGTGTAATTCTTACCACATTTCACGAGCAGGAGTTTTGCAAGAGTTTCTTGAGTCATATTTACTGTGAGAACCAGTAAAGCATTATTGTCTGCTTGGTTGAAGTCTTTCAACTCCTCATACTTTGTTCTCTGAGTTTGGGTTGCGTTTTCTAATAAAGGTTCAGGTGAAGTTAATTTTCCTTCAACTACCTCAGTACCGCCTTGGATACTTCGTAATAGTAAGCTGCTCTTGTATTTCCATGATGACCAGTTTGACTTGCCCTCAAGTAATCCTATTTGTATTTTAGTTGCATCCATTTTGCTTTTGGTAGAGCTTAGATTCAGTTGAATGAAATGATTGCTTCAGAACACTTATCGAAGTCAAAAACCTTCAGCAAGAAAATATCAGCGGTTTCTTATAATTTGGAAATATTTCTTATACTTAGGAAACTCAGGCTAACCAACCACATTCTTCTACCATGTTGAAGTAGAGAAAATATCTCAGGTAAACTCTTGAATGAATGTATTTATTTTAGACCACTCAACTCACTCTTTTATTATGTCAAAATTAATTTCTTAACTACCTATAAACATATACAATGTGAACGGAAACGAAACGAAAATGGTGGTTTTTCAACACTTTAGAGGTTTTTGTGCCCATTATTTGAAGAGCTTGGCTAATATATTGTAGTAAACTGGATTTGCCAGATTCTAAGCTACTAACGACGAATTAGGCATTATCTTCTGGATGCTGAAGTTAGTTCTTCAGTTAACACTATATGCCGGCAATACATAATTTGCTGTAATAAGCTCTCGAAGCTATTATGACAGATCTGTTGAAGATCATCTCCAGATCCTTGAGTACTGTTTTCTTAGCTGAATTGTACGCGATTGAACCATAATCTAATTTCGATCTAATGAGGATCCTGTCTTGATAGAACATTTTGAACATCCATTGCAGAAGAACCCTCAATAGGCGTTTGTATGTGTAAAATACAACTATTGACGCCACAGGAAACGATTTTCTACTGATTACAGAAGCGATGTTTACAGTGATAATTGAATTCCTAATTCCTTCGCCACCTTATTTGGACGCCCCAGTATAAACCCGAAACACAGCCAGATTGAATGAGAAAGTTAATAAAACACCTAAAAGATTAAGATCACCTAATTTCATTTCCTCCGAATCCCCGAAAACATATTTCTAATGAAATTTCTACTTCAAAGGCCCTGTAATCCCCCTCCTGACATTGTTTCCATAAACGGAATAATGTCATCGTTGCAATTATTAACTTTTTAATGAGGATTGAACTAGTGTCTCAACTCCGTAATAGGGCGCCTAATTAGCCTGATCATGAATATATGAATGGCTGTCATTATCCGGGTATTGTGGTTTCGTCCTCAATATCAATTAATTATAATTCCAGAGGATGGGATGTGCTGATGATATCTTTAGCCGAAAGTGACTATTTTTCATGCTGTCACTTGCATAATACATTACTTTTAAGCAGGTTATATTTTGCCGGCGATGGACCCTTTAAAACGAATTTATGAAGAGGGAGAAAGAATATACTTTGATGCTAGCAATTTGCGAAATTCGTTTCGGGGAAAAGATTACCTTTTTGCGGGCGGTTTGTTGACATTCTGAAAGTTCTTTGTGGAATATAGGTAACAACTGATGGAAAGTTACATGCGGGATTTTTAATTCCGCTTACGGGTGGGTTTTGGGAAACTGTGGAACCGATGAAAACCGTTTTTGAACATTTTGTAATTCTATTCTTGGGTGACTGAAACTCCTGTTTGAAATTAGTGAGAAAAATGTAGAGGTAATATACGAAAAAAAAAACATGTGTATAAAAGAATATCAGAAATAATGGAAAAATCGAGTAGGGATAATAAGCTAGAAAGTTTTCATAGAAAAGAGCACAAAGTAATTGACCAATTATAAGAGGAAGAAGAAGAACAATAATGGATTTTTGGCAAGGAATATGTATGTTGAGCTATACCCGAACATCCAAATGTTTAGACGGTTTTTGTGTGACTATAGTGCATTTGACAGAAAGAAAACAAAAAAATGTGTGATTACTGGAAGTGTGAGGAATCAAATAAATATTATTGGTAAACAAGCATTACCACATAATTTAGGATTGACCAGTTACAAAAATTATGCTAATCAATATTGCTCTTTAACGAGAAATTGCCCACGAAACTTTCACCAGTTAGACATTTTTTCCCAAAATGTTCAGAACATGGCCAACTGACCATGTTGGTTTCATAAGTTTACGATAATCTTTAGCATAGACACATTGACCCACTGTGAATTTATCGTTCCTACCTCCTCTAAACTATTTTGAATTCTTTTTCTGTGATTTTTGCAAATTATTGTTCACAGTAGAAATCTATTTAGGAGGTTTCTCAATATTTTCTGGTTTGAGTAAATCAAATCTAGATCTAATCTGTCTACCTAAAAACAGACTAGAGGGCGATTCACCTGTGGAACAATGTTCTGTTATTCTATAAGTCATTAAAACCTATTCGGAGAACGATTAAAGTCTACATGATTATCACATGCATTCATTTCTTTAATGAGAAAAATTTTCACGGTTTCAACACTATTTTCTGCAGCGCCATTTGATGCTGAATAGTATGCAAGTGATGTCACATATTTTATACCATTTTGTTTAAAAAAAATTCAAATTCATCTGAAACTAATTGACGGCCATTGTCTGACACAAGTATTTTTGGTATGCCAAAACGAGCAAAAATTTCTCTCAACTCATCAACAGTGTGTTTTGTGGTAATATTGGACATGACAAAAACTTCTGACCACTTTGAGAAAGCGTCCAACACAATAACACAGTATTTATCCATCAAAGGACCTAGAAATTGATATGAGTACTCTCCCATACCTCTTTAGGTATTGGCCAAGGTTGTAACACCACTTTATTAGGATTTCTTTGAACTGACTGACAAATTGTACATGACTTACAGATGTTTTTGATATATTTGTTAAGACTAGGCCACCAAATATATGACCAAGAATGGGAATTCTTGTTCACAGCACCGATGTGACTATTAAGCAACATACCTAAAATTGTTTTCTGTAAATTTTCTGGACCAATGGCACAATGTCCCCACATCAATACATTGTTTACAACTGATAATTCCTGTTGTCTTCTGAAATATGGTTTTAAATTAACATCATTTATTTCTTTAGGCCATCCGGACATTGTAAGTGTATATACTTTAGATGAAATTTTATCTCTTTGCAAAAGCTCCTCTATTTTTTTTAAATCGATATCGAATTCTGTGCACTCGATATAATTTATTTCATAAATGTCTTTAGTTACTTCACTGTCAACTTCTTTCAACGGTAACCTAGACAAAAAATCGGCAAAATTCTTGCTAGATTGAAAACAGCATTTTTGGCGAAAGTTCCCGTAAATGTTCTTCCACCATTGTATTGTTCCCGATGACAGTTACCTTTTTCTCCCTTCAATCGTCTTCGTATCTGTTACACTTTAGAATATAGCAATGTTACCACATGATAAAAGAAACGGCCTGTATGACTATGAATGCTTACTATGGACAATGAATAAAACCATTAATATAATTCATTACATGCAGAATACACGAATGATGGCAAGCCAAGGTTGCACGAATGATGGCAAATACCAGGTTGCACCTCACAACCACTTATTTTGGTCCTAAACTATAGAATCTACCCAAATATATAAAAAATATCAATAGCTACAGAAAACTCAAAAAGGAAATGAAACTATTTTTTTAAAACCATCATAATCAACAGAAACATATCTTTGAGAACGACTGAATCAGAAACCTCCATCAGTGTATACTCTAACTTGATTCTCTACATCAATATTTATATCCATTGCTATAAAATGACTCGATAACAACAGTGGATGGGGACATTCACAACATCTCAGGAAAATTCGTAGAAAGAAGTACAGCTAGATCACCCTGTCATGTCTAGAAGTTCACATACTTTACACGAAACAAGAACGAACGAACACAAAATTCAAATTTTGTGTATAAAAATTTATAATTTTCAGAAAATAGACAAGTGGCAGAAGATGTAAGTTAATGTCAAATGGAAACAACATGATATATGTTGAATAAAATTGGAAGAGACATCATAAAATTGTTGTAAATATCTAGAAATAATGAAAAGTTTCAAAATTATTGTTGTAAACTGTTTCTCTAGTTACGGGTATGAAATGGTGCTAACGAAAAATTCATATGTTTAGACATAACTGAGGTTGAATATTATTCATACAAATATTAAGGAAAGATTTATCTAAATTTAGAAATGGGTAGTATACTTGTAGAGTAAATAGTTTTTTTAAGATATCAAAGTTAGAAATTTGAAGTTACAGAAATTAATAGTTAGTAACTAAGGGAAGTAGGTGATTTTCAATTGTTTTATCAACAAGAGATTCTTCTCAAGGCAACGAAAAGAGACGCCACGCCAAATTTATTTGAAATTGATAAAAAAGTTAGTAGATATTGAATAATTATATTGAAAAATAATACATGGGAGAAGTTATGAATAATACTAACGTGTATAAGCCATCAGAAAATTTATTATTTGAAGAATTTCCAGCAGACAAGAGGAGAATCCAGTGGAGACGCAATTTTCACTGCACAAAACACACAGAAGGAAAACTAGGGATTTACTTCTTTCCATATCGAATTTAAAAAAATATATGCATATATTAATAACTGATTTGTCCAAGAGGAAACACTGGGCAATTGAACAAAAATTAAATTCATGAATTTCCATCGAACATAAAACTACAAAGTGTCGAGGATAGATTAACTGACATTTCATAAACTGAGAGAGCGTTCCAAAATTCACATTACATAGTTCTGTTAAGCATAGAACATTATCTATCTCGGTAGGTACTATTTGTATTTGAGCCTGAATTCACTTGAGGTGTTGAGAAAAATCTCTATATAGGGATTTCAACTCAACAAAAGAGTCTAGACGAGTTAAAACTTTCATTTCATCAAATAAAACCAACTATAATAACAGTAATAATGATAACCTACGATTTACAATATTCATATCAATTCCTACATGTCTCTACTCAAACTGTTTTCTAAAACTAAGTTCCCTATTTAGTTAGATCTTTATTATTATACCTACATACTTTATTGTACAAAGAAAAAATCTTGTTGACAAAGTTAGTGAATAAATATAAAAGAATACATAAATGTCCTGTAAATATAAAAATATAGATGAAATATAATGTAAACTCAAGTATAAAAACACTGAATAAAAAACCACAAACTGTACTGATTGATATCAATATTCATCTCTTTAGTGTAACTTGGCAGATGGTTATACATCTTCACAACATTGTAAAATAAGGAGTACAGATGTTGATTTATTCCTTATGTCACCGAAAACTTCAAACAGTTCATCAATATTCGTGTCATCCAATTGAAGAGATTCATTGATTGCAACATTTTCTTAATTATTCAGTGGTACCACAATATTCTGACTGAGCTTCTGTCCAATCGAACAGTAGAATTCATTTATATCGTCCACACTGGTTGGTATTTCAATATCTCTGCTATTTTTGGTACTATTTCTCAAATCATTCATGATAGACCAACTTTCTTTCATTTTATTGTGTGAGTTAACAATTCTATTTTTGGAGTAAATTTCTTTAGCAAGTCTAATGGTATTCCTATAAATTCTCCGATAATTATTAAAATATAAATGAAAGTAAGGATTATCAGATAGCACTAGAATGTTTAGATGAAATTTAGCAGCCTGAAGGGCACAATACAAGCTTAGGTTATGTGACCTCAGACTGCTAGGAACAGATCATTCTACATCGTTTACTTGATATACAGTGCGACCCATTTTTAATGGAAGCACCCCCCTAAAATTGGATGTTGTAAATCAATTTTTATCATTTTTTTTTAAATGGCAAGCAGTAAAAGGTCTACCTTGGGACAAAATTTGAAATGTTTATTAAAGATTCAGGGCATACCTACTACGATATTTTTTCTTAGTCGAAAATCGGGATTTTTTATTAGCGATTTTTTTATTGAAAAAAGCACTACGCCACTGGATTCAGAGTGCCTCTAAATAGGTGTGACCAAAATTTCGTGAAAACATGTTCATTATTTACAAAGCTATGACAACTCAAAAAGTTGAAAACTCACACAGGTAACAGTCACAATATATCATTTTTTTATGATTTCAACAATAAAGTGGCGCCAGATGAAAAAAAAACGAATAGCGCAAATATTTTTAATGAAAACGCAATTACATTCACACAATTCAACTAACAATGAAGCAAAAAATTTTAATGAACGTAACTAATAACTAGTTATTGAAATGTTTCCATTCAGTGCAACAATTAATTCTGACTCATATTCTAGTAGCCTCTACTAATCCACCACGTATTTCGATACATGTGTCGTAGCGCTTACGAATGTTTCTGATTACGTTCCTCAGTTCTTGAGGGCTAATATCTGCACATACCTGTCGAATTCTTGCACAAAATTCATTTCTATCTCTTGAGCGGTTTTTGTGAACCTTTTGTGTGAGAAGTTCCAGAGAAAAAAGTCCAAAACTGTGAGGTCTGGAGATCTGGGTGGCCACTCTATAAACGGACTACCACGGAAACCCATAGGAAACAATGCTGATTTGAATAATTTCAGTTCATGAATAGATTTCATTGGTGATTTATTGAAAATCTAGGAGGGGCATTGAATAGCATTAATAACAAACACCAGGCGTCACATATCATAAAATCATAATTTTTGAAAGAAGGTAGTTCCAGGAATGAATTGAAACTTGTGAAAACAATACGCAGTAAAATCAACGAAAATGATGTTATATTGAGTAGAGCAGATAAAGGCAACACGTTGAATTTAGGAAATTTTGAAATGCTGAAACGTAATCCAACTAAGTTTTTCCAAAGACAAGTGAAAGATTTTTTGAAAAGTTCAACCATACTTTTTACTGAGAGGGAAAAGTTCAAACTAACATTGATGAACCCCCAAATGCCTACATTATATTACCTCATAAAACTGCACAAACAGAGTTAGCCAATTAGATCAGTGGTTTCCTATGTAACTGCACCATCAGTGAAATTATCAGAAAAGCTAATCAATATCATCTTGAACCATTGTCACTTCCAACCAACGGAATTCATATGACTTAATCAATAAAATAGAGAACATATCTTTGATGTGCAGAATATTTTTCCTAGCATACCTCCTGATGATACTATTACTTTAGTAGTAGAATTATTAGATAAAAATAGAGTGAAGCCTGTCATAAAACAGGAAATAATTGACCTTCTGTCCTTATGTCTCAAACAAAGTTATTTTCAATTCAACAACAATATTTATTTTTATTCAAAAGGTTTAATTATGGGAAATCCTTTAAGCTTCATACTTGCAGAAATTTTCATGGATAATCTAGAGAAGTCGATCTTTAAACACTCTCTGATTGAGAATTTCTTCGTTGTGGATGATGTTTTGGTATGTTTTACAGGTACTAAGAGGCAATTAGATACTTTTAATAAGGATATTAACAAAATTAATGAAAACATTAAATTCACTATTGGAATAGAAACAAACAACTCAGTCAATTTTTTGGACCAACAATTAGTAGAATGAACAACAAACATGATTTTTCAATTTATCACAAACTGTCCTATACGGATATTACTATACATTACGATTCTACCCATCCTTTAAAGACGAATTAATTAACAAAATATTTGCCTAGAAAGTCTACGCAAAAGCGATTCGAGATGTTTTTCCTATTGATAAGGTAGATAATCAAAATTATAGAGCTATAACGTATTTTGGACAACCAACGGAAAAAGTGGCTTCATTTTTGAGGAACGAGATATTGTCAGATGATTTGGGCAAGTATTTTCTCAAATGACGAAATAGAGTTAGATTTCATATATTTTTACAAGATTTCAATATCCTTCCAGTTTCTATGTATGTTAGTCATGCTATAGTCTATTTCAAATGAGTGTAGAGTAATAAATCATGAAGTGTCACAAAATTTGCCTGAATTTCGTTGTCGTCCATGGGCGTAGGCAAATCTTAGGATTATTAAACTTAATAATTAAAGTAAATTAAAAATTACAGACATAGATAATAATAAAAGGCCATTTTTGGGAAGTAATTTGGTCTAAAACTAAAAAAATGATAAGGAAAAAACGATTGGCCTTCGGAATCCCCGAACGAGTATCTGGTGAACTTCAAAGTTACAATGAAGTGGACTTCATTGTTACAAAACTGTAACTGCATGAACAATTGTTTGAGTTTGGTGAGAAAGGAACATTTTCGTTCTCGTTCATCGTTAAAACCTTGTTCTTGAAATTCTTTGTCATGAACAACACTTGTAAAATGCTATTCATGTAGCAAGTGTTTCCTAAATTATCCAATCCAATTTTCCTCGCGAGATTTTCAGGACAACTGTCTACTGATTTGTAAGGAAGAACATGTTCCACCAGAATCTGCATCAGAACCATTTCTGAAGCTGTAATCGATCCTTCCAAATGATGAAGGGTTTCGTAGAGAGATCGATTCGGCTCATGCTTCATGAAGCTCTTCCACTAATTACTATGTTACGTAAACCAGGCACATTTTGGCAATCAGACATTTATTTGGATGTTTTCTTGAACAAGAATGAAAGTTTGAAGATCAAACATAAAAAACAGAAACTACTTTCTTTTTATTTCTGAAGGTCTGAAACTAAATAGAGTTTTTTGGTTTAAGCACTTATGTTACATTCAAAATAGTGTTTTTGGAAACACTGCTGAATGAGTACTAGATCAGACTACCATTCATAGTTTTTTTGATCTTCTAGATCATTTCCTGAAATAAAAATATTTTGGAGGAAAGTTTTAAAATTTGGACCCTATCAATCGAAAAAATTGTATTTTCTGTGCATTCATGAAAGAGCTCACTTCATGCGGAAGACAGTTTTACGGTGAACACCAAATTTTCAAAGGGATCAAGAATATAGCAAACAATTATTTGTTTAGTTGTCAACTCACTGGTACAAATCGATTTGCCCTGTAATTTATTCAACTTGACTGACTTTGTATACACCATTTATTTGCACGCAAACATAATTGCATTACAGAGAAGTGAAACATCGTTATTTATTAATGAACAATTACCAGTACTGTCGCTGAATGCACCTGTACGTACTTGGGACGGAAATTTGCATATTTCAAAAGGAAATAACGCACTATTAATAATGGAATAGATTTCCTGAAGTTGTTGAAGATGTTCATTACCTTTTCAGTTGAGCTCAAAACGTATTTTCAAAATTTTGACAAATAAAGTGGCACTTTTCAAAATTGTTGAAGACTTCAAAAAGCATAAAGGCTGCTTCACATCGACGCAAGTGCGAATGCAATGTTGTCACCGTAGGTGAGATTCTATGAGGGAGTGATATGTAACTTTGGCAGCAGCGAATTCTATCTCACAAGATGTCAGCCTCATACCATAAGACCCAGAAGACAACTTTGAAATGAGACACCGGATGGTCTTTAAACTTCAAATCACTGTCAATAATTAGTCCCAGAAATTCAGTTGCTTGTTTATTCACAACTAAAATGTTGTCAACTTGTAAATTGCTAATGGAACATTTGAAGCAAATTATGTTCCATTTAGAAATATTAAAACTGAGAAGATTTGCGTCACACCATCGTTTAATTTTGCTAATATCGCAAATGATCATTGTGTCAAGTTCAGAGGGATTTTGATCATGCCATGAAATAGTAGTGTCTTCAGCGAGTAGTGTGAACTCACCTTTAATATCAATAGATGTCAGATCATTTATATACAGAAGGAATAATAGTGGATCAAGGACTGAGCCTTGAGAAAGTCCACAGTTTGCTTTCCCTGAGAAGGATTTGAACCAACTGAGACTTACACCTCTTATTCCATACTGGTGTGGCTTCCGAAGCAGTTTACTATGATTAACACAGTCGAACGTCCTAGATATGTCACAGAATACGGCAAACTCAAACCTCAACATTGGGATCTCTGAAAGTATGAGAGATACGAAGATGGTTGAATTGGGGAAAAGTTGCACTTCTACCTGACTAACAATATGCCGTTAAGAAAGCTTTAAATTTCCGAGTATATCCTGAAGACATTTATTTATTTGGACAATTCATATTAGAATATTGTGAGGAATCACCTCCTGAATTTTGTCAAAGTACTTTTGAATCACCCTGTATAGTAAGTTGGTGAAAATCAAATTGTGAGGTGTAGTTTATGAAATTCATATGGATCTTCAGTAAGTAACGCCATATCAATCAGAAATCTAATATTTTCCCACTCATCATTGAAGGGCCGAACAGGAACATATAACTATCATTAAAATATTGCGAACAATGCTTGCGTGTATACTCTTATCCCTTACAAACTTGATAATAGGTGTAATTATAGAAGATGAAATATTAAATTACCACCGCTTCCAATCACACGAGGTAATTATAGTTGTTTCTCGCCAATGAAATTATCTTCCAAAATGATTATTTTCGTGTGCTTATTATCAGGGAATCCATCTAATTTTGTAAGTATTACTTAGCGAAACAATTAAAGCTCCTGCATATTCTAGTGAATGGTTAGAAGTCTCACGTGATACATGTTTTTCAAAGGCGAAACAGAAAAATGCGAATGTCTCACAAAAATTGTTCCAAAAATTGGACGGTGTGTAGGTAAATATCTCCCCTCTTGAATTTTGAGCGGGGCAAGAAAAACTTTACGTAAACAAGGAGCTTTTGAGTACTTTTTGTTGTATTACACAGCGACGTGGAGGAACCATCAATTCATTTTAGGGAAAGGTCTTCTTTTAGAGGTATTCCAATTCTCTACCCAGTAGTTTTTTTTGGAAACTGAGCCAGATATTTCTGAGTGATTGACAGTGTTTCATATTAATTTATGGCAGTCTCAGAAACTAATTGAATTTGAGTTGTCAGTTAACTTCAAGTCTGACAAATGGTTAGATTAACGGAAATGCATAAACAGTTTTACAAATGATTGATTACGGAGATAAAACCCGAACACAACAAGAAGTAGCTTGCCTATTTCATGGAAAATTTCCTAATTTACCGCTCATATCTCAAGAAACAATAAGCAAAATAGGGAAGCAGTTTCGCCAGCTTACATTGCCGTATCTCTGCAGGAATGTCCACATTTGTCAACTGATTAATTAGCCCAAAACAATCCTGCGTCTAGAGGTACGATTGGGAGGTTTTTGAAAACAGAAAAATACCATCCATATGAGGTATGTCTTGTCCAAGAGCTTTCGGAAGATGACTATGAGAAGCGTTTGCAGTTTTGTGAGGAAATAATGAAGCGATGTGACGAGAATAATGGGTTTCCACTCAACATACTCTTTTCGGACGAAGCTACTTTTTATTTACATCTATCGATTCTGGAGTCAGGAAAACCCACATTGGATATGCAAAGCTCGTACGCAGCGTCCTCAGAAAGTAAATGTATGGGCAGGCATCATCAACAACAGAATATCAGGGCTATACTTTTCTGAGGGAAACCTTACAGCTGCACGCTACTCAGACTTTTTACGTTTGAATTAGTCCCTGCTTTAGCTGTTATGTTTCCCAATGAAGCAGATCCAGATATCCCCACTGAAACACTTTGGTTCCAATAGCTCTCCCACATTTTGGTATTGATGTCAGAGAATATATCGATGATATATTTGCAGGACGCTGGATTGGACGACGTGGTACAATTGAATGGCCGCCAAGATCCCCAGACTTAACGCCATTAGATTATTTTTATTGGGGATATATGAAAGACAAGGTTTATCAAAATAGGCCGACTAATATTGAAGATCTAAAAAGCAGAATTAGAGTGGAATGACATAACATACCGGCTGCGGCCATTCGGAATTCCGTAGACGTGTTTCACCATCGCCTAGGAGCCTGCCAAGTAGGGGGTGGAGGCCAATTTCAGCATCTGTTACGTTAATTCACCCGTAGATAGCACTAAGTTGGGTATTTGTAACTTTTCAAAAGAGTTATTTCTCATTTCGTTGTAACCACATAAAAAGGGTATGGCCAGAATCCATTTTTTACGAGCTTTTCACTGACATAGGTTTGCATTAAAAAAAAGTTGGGGAGGGTTGCAGCTAAGGGGTTGAAAAAAAAATTTCATTTTATTCCCAAAAAATGCGTACAACGTGAAATCAACTGACGTGTTTCAGCGTTTTTTTCCTAAAATACTGGTTAAAAAGATATAAATTTTATTCCAGACTTTTGCGCACCCCTGTATATTTATTTGCATTGTAAATTTGTATAAGTATTTTAGTATAATTGACTTTTTTCGTGTTGTAGAGTCTCTGGAAATAAACTGACTTGATTTGATACATATTTCAACCTCATAATTTCACAGTAATCCTAGTTTTTTTTAAACAGACAAATTCAATCTTGAATTTTTTAAAAATCCACCAGTAATTTACACTTTCAGTTATATGGAACAACCTACCATTATCCCAAAAACTTTGTTTCTATCGAACTTCGTCTCATAAATTACAAATTTCCCACAAACCCGCAAAAAACCTCTACTTTCCTCCCAAAGTTTTGACATATAATTTTCTTCCACGTTAAAAATATAATTACCTATTTCGCGAAATATCATTTGAAGAATACAAGGATTCTTGAAGTAATGCAAGACAGATGATAACCCTACGGATTATGGCTTTGGATTATTTTCGTGATTACTCTCAAATTCAGAATGAGGGGCAAATATAACAAAGGCGAAAAGGGAATTAAACTGTAAGGAAACTTCTCTGACTTCCACTTGAAAGCCAGGTCTCTAATATGTTCTTTGGAAATCACGAAGTCGGAGGGAACGAATGCACACAAATTAAAAATTCACGAATACAACGGGACTCGTATCATTTTGATATAAGGGAAGATGATGCGGATGCTTTGAGTATCGCAGTAGAAATTGGTGCTTGTCATTTCAATAATTAATCATTCGGTGCGGGATCGCTTTGATATCGGTAGCAAAATTAGAGTAATTGTCACGTTTTCCTTTCTTTGACTGTCTTTCATTGCGTTCGACAGACTGGTTTCATTTAAATCTTGAGGGCTGAGCCGTTTTTCATTGATCATTATCCGCCATTTTATTGGAAGCCGAATTGGTAAAATAGGTCAATGAGGTACGTCTTATCAATTTGTGAAGTAATTGTGCTTCAGTATCGTGAGTTCTCTTGATGATACCAATTCAAGGGGAATTGAGTTAGTTGAAGAAATATGTTTTTTGTACAACTGTCATTGAAAGTGACATTTTTAATGGTTGTCAAGAGTATTGAAAAATGATGTTTAGAAAGTAGCGTGTTGAAAATATTTTTAACACTAGTGTCAAAAGTATTTTCAACATGATTTTTTTCGACCAAATAGCAATAAACAAAACATAATTATTCAATTCTCAAGGAAGCTTTATTATGAACAATAGACATAAATTACAATTAAATTCTGTTACATTCATTACATTATTATTATTATTGTTTATGAACAATAAACTAGGTATTCGGCTCTCGAGTGATTCCCCTATGAAATTCAAAGATCAAGATCTTCAGATGATGTGGTGCTGCAGGTTTTGCCGGGTTTTCCTGCAGCTGAAAAAGCAAATGCGCCACTGGAATCAACGAAGTCGCCCCGAAGCGCCAATTAATTTTTATTGTTGTTTTTATTTTATTTTTATCGTTGTTCAATACATATATTTAATTAAAAAAAAAAGTTTGAATGGAAATGGGTATATTTTTAGAAATGAAAAGGATCATTATCCTGATCAGGATCGCCAGGATTGAGTAGTTTTCTCACACAGTCTCTGTTTGAGAGCAAGTGAGAACACCATACTGTCGCGCATGCGTATATATTTTATATTTGAACAAATGAGCTTGAAATAGTAGGCCAAATGGAAAAGTGGAAAATAAATAATAGTTTAAAAAGCTAAAAAAATACGCTTTAAAAACAATACAAACTAAAAGATAAAAAACAATTCGAAACTAATTTGAGATTGTGTTCAACACCAAGTGCTTGATGTAACTAATGATTTTCGAAAAGTCTGAAATCAGAATAAATACAGTCACAAAAAAAATTATTTTGTTGTATAGGTTAAAACTTTGATTAATGAATTTTCTCTTGAGACTCATTACTAATGTTAATCTCCACTATAAAATCTATACGGAATCAAGCATTTTTGAAGAATCCGTTATGACTCTATTTCATGTCTAAGGAATGGATGATCATTGGGTCTAGTAATCTTATGCTCTGAGTAAACACTATGAGCCAGCTAGTCGAATCAATTTTATCTGGAGTTCGAGAAATAGTAAATCCACTTCATTTCATCAGTTCGGACTTCCATTGTTGAATATAATATAAATTGATTTGAAATCCCTGAAAAAAAAATTAANTGCTATGCATGAGACATACTGATTCTAAGATAAAAATACAAGGTAATGTTAAGATTTTATGTTTTATAAAGAGTGGCTTGCAAGAATCCCGGAATTTAGCTTTGCACATATACCTTACTGCTCGTTTTTGCAAAACAAAAATCATATTGAAGACATATCGACTACATGATCCCCAAAAACAGATTCCATATCTCAAATGTGAATCGATTAAAGCATAATACACACTTTTTGCCATATCTACACCAAGTTCCCATGAAATGGTTCTTACAGCGAAACATCCTGATGCCAATTTTCTTCTGAGTTTTTCAATGTGACTTTCGAATTTCAATTTATCATCTATATATAAACCCAGGAATTTTGTTTCCGACATATAACTTATCACCTGATTTCCTATATGAAGTTCTTGAAGATTACATTTGAAAGTTAGGATGTTAGTTTTTGATATATTGAAAGACAACCTATTAGCATCACACCAATCTTTAACTTTACTAATATCATTCTCAATCATTTGATGCAATTGTGTGCCATTTTTATCATGCCAAAGTATTGTGGTGTCATCTGCAAATTGAGTGAACTCTCCGAAAATATTAATTGAGGCTAGATCATTCATATAGACTGAGAAAAGGGTGGGTCCCAGAACTGATCCTTGAGGTACCCCCCATTTAATTTCTAATTTGTGTGATAAGTTGCCTTGAAGATATACGCTTTGAGTCCGTCCGGATGAATAAGACTCAAACTACTGGATTACTACATCTGTAAACTCATATTTCTCTAGTTTTTGCAACAGAATTTTGTGGTTAACACAGTCGAAAGCCTTCGTCAGATCACAGAAAACTGCTGCTGCAACTTCCCTATCACTCAGATTCAGATAAAAGTTTTGAAGATGGTTGAAAATTGCATCATTCGTTCCTTTCTGTCTTTGAAATCCGAATTGTGGAGAATTAATAGTGCTATGGTTGTTCAGAAAAGCCATTATTCTTGTTTTCACGAGTTTCTCTATTATTTTTGAAAGTGTGGGTAACATTGAAATTGGTCTGAAATTTGCGGGATTATCAGTATCACCCCTCTTATGTATTGGAATTACTATTGCGTTTTTTAAATATGATGGAAAATTGCCTGTTGCAAATGAAACGTTTACTGATTCAACTAGTACCATAATAGTTGAGTCGGGGAGATGTGAACATATTTTTATAGATAAGTCATCCCACCTAGATGCATTTTCATTTTTAATTTCATTAAAAATTTGTTTCTTCTCTACGATATCCGTAGGCGTGAAAAAGAATGATTCAGAAATAGAGATGTGATTTAAATGATGTCGATGGATATAGGCCGAGACCGCATATGCTGGGTATGCTGATAGCAAGTGCAGTAGGATCTCGGATGCCTCGCGGCAGGCCCTGCACCTTGTGCCAGGAACCTCTATACCCAAGCCATGATGAACCCCTCAGTTTCCGACTTCAGCCCACTCGACCTGAGGAAAACGAAAGTCAGGCGCTTTGATAAGCCAAGGTTTTCATTGTTATTGAAAAAGAACCCCATGCATTGGCTTATCCTTGTGTTTCCACAGAAGTGAGGTGCTCCACTGCTGTTACCTCTTGTGTGTGGCGTTGTTCCACCCCGAGGTAAGTATACGTCTCTCCGACATCCAAATGGTGTAGGATGCTACAAGCTGTATATCCTCTCCGTAGTCCCCGCATCGTCCTCGTTTGAAATGGACCATTGCACATTTGTCTATCCCGAATTTCATACTATGCGTGTACTCCTCCACCACCCTCAAGGTCTCATGGAGATCCTTTCCTCCAGAGGCATAAAATTTAAGATCATCCATATAATAGTTATTACATAATATTTTGCATCGCAGTCCTTACATTCAATTTCGTAAATTCCAGACTTTTCCGAATTCTTGACTTTGTATTTTGGACTTCCCAAAAGGCTCTGCAGTGTATGACTTGTTTTAAAAACCACCTTCATACCTAGTTCCTTGAAAATCTTTCCAAAGTTCCTCGAATATTGATGGTATGGAACTGAGATGTATTTATCTTGGTTTTTGTCCTTTCCGAAAGTCGAGATATCGTTCATTCTTAACCTAAACTTCTTCTTCCTTATTATGTCATCTACAATACCCCTCGAGAAACCGTTAGTGGCTGTTATTTCCTGTATTGTACGTCTTTTTTTTGTGAACCTATCAACTCAGCACGTTTGTGCTGTCCACAGTGATGTGAACCTGTACGTGCTTGTTTCTTTTCTAATTATATCGTATTCTAACCCTCCATATTGGCTCCTCATTACCAAAACGACAAGAAATGGTAGTTGTCCTTTATTTTCTAACTCATATGTGAACCCTGTAGGGTTTACCTGTATAGCATAAATAGCGTTAGCTTCGCGTTAGTTTCTAGTTTAATCTTTCTCTTGAAGATGATCACTACACCAAATGTTCCAAACAGTGCATCATAAGTATCGTCTTAATTGCGTAATTTACATGGATGAACTATTTTAACCTATTTGTGAATTGACGAACCTAACATATTTTTCAAGGCAAAAAAAGGTAATAAACGAATTTTATTGAATTGATTGCACAAAGTTGGATGAAGTACTAAAGCAGGTACTTTCTTTGGGTAGTCTGATTCTAATCAAATTTCCTTTCATTCACTAGCAGGAATTGAACTAATCGAAAATGTGCCGACCTAATGCGACATGCACAACAAAAATTCATCAAGGAGATGCACTCTACTTTATTTACTTATCCCAACGATATCGAATGACGAGCTAATTAGCGACGGGGACATCAATCAGAAGCACTTATTCCGTGCCACTCTGTATGCGTATGAAAATAATCGTTAGGAGCCGGCGTCTCCTCCAAACCCGAAGCAATATGATTACCCAAATAATATTTTTGTGCGTTCGGTGGCAGTCCCCGGTCGTGTCTCTTCCTCCACCACCCCCTCACCCCGCCCCCTCACGAATATCGGGAATGGGCTTATACCTTGAAATCTCGTTTGAAACAGGGAGAGAATTATCGATCAACCCCCGATGCTAAGACGCCTACAGTCATAGATGGAATAGCAATAAGTGGGTGGCCACCCCATCAGGGGTGGAAACCGAATTAGGGATCAAGCCGAACAAAAACAGGGGAGTCAAAATATAAAAATAACGTCCGCCATTTCTCCAGATCCGCGCTTCGCGTACTTCGTAACAATGCGGTGTTCCTCGCCCGAACCGGATATTACATGCAGCTCGACACTTTTATTAAAACCTATTTGTATACCACAATATTTCATACTTATTTATCAGGAGGAATAGGCTGGTTTTATATTGCCGCAAGACGCGTACGTTTCTTGCCCGGCTTTATTAAACGTTTTACGAGTATGTATATACATGCAAGGAAATATTATTAGATGCCCGCTATTGTGGTTATGAAATTAATTTCTGCTTCTGCCGAAAGTTATGTTTATGAACTCCTTTGTTGTGGGTAATATCTGTGTGCATGAATAATGAAAGAAAAATTCGTATTTGCTTGAAGGTGATTGACAATGTTTCATGATGAATTCCATTAGTTCGAACTCTGATTTTTACCTAAGTTTGTAATGAATTAAATTACCTGAGTCTATGTCTCAGTTTCCACATTTAAAAAAATATTCAGTAACGGGTAATTATTTAATTCTAATTGATCATTCAGTAAATTACCCAAATTCCTGAATCTATTGGTTTCTAAGCATTCTAGAAGCATTGACTTTTAATCTTCCTCTTTGAAGATGATCACTTGGTGATCGAAACACGTGTCGAGGTGTTAAAAATAACGATTTGGTGTTGGGAAAAAACTCCATTACTACACCAAAGGTAGACCACAGAACTGGCCCGCTCGATCCCCGGATCTCAATTCTCTCGATTTCTCTATTTGGGGTCATTTACAACATTTGGTTTATCGTACTCCTGTTCGCGATGTAGAGGATTTAAGAAACCTCATCATCGATGCGTGCAGGGTAATCAGAGAGACTCCAGGAATATTTGAGCGAATACGTGGCTCAATGCGCCGACGTCTAGACGCATGCGTGATGTATCGAAAAAGCAGGGGGGGAGGCTCTCTACGTCCCCCCATGGCGACGGCCCTGAACCTTACTCAACTAAACGGGATGAAGCATGCAACTGCCCATTAATTTTGCGTTCGGGAATCACCGGACCGGGTAACCAGGAAATTTCAAGATCGTGAAATTTCTTGAGTCAAGACAAGATATAGTATGTCAAGAAAACGTCAAAACAAGGATTTTTTGATTTTCTTGATTTTTTTCAAGGCTAGACAAGAAGTTGTTATCAAGACAAGACAAGAATTCTTGTCTTGTCGACATTATCTTCAAGTTACTGCAATGGTATAGGCAGCGCACGCCGAGATAGCTCTCAAGGAGCAAGAATTTTTCCCACTTACTTCATACTTATCGTTATATTATGTGAGAAATCCCAGACCTGGAAATGGTATGTTACAATATCTAATCCTTTGAATATCATAACCATGTCATCAGCATTATACACAACATGACCGTGATGTTGTTAATTTTTGGTATGTTATTTACGAACACAAGAACAAAGAAAGGACCCAGAACGGTTCCTCGCAGTACGCACACTGAAATATTTCCTGGCCTACTAAGCTCTTTCTCAATTTCATCAACTTGTTGTGACACATACTCTTGAATCAGCTTCAATGCTCAGTTTCGAATTTTATAGGTTGAAAGTTTGTTCAATAATACATCATGTGATACGGTAACAAAATTCTTGGCTGGATCAATAATAACCACTAGACATAATCTATGCAAAGCTTCCAAAGCTCTATAAAATCATAAATGGCATTTTCGGTATTAGAATTGTTGACAAAGTCGAACTGTCTTTCTTGGATTGCATGATGCTTTTAAAGAACATCGAACTAAAAATATTTTTTTTAAATAATCTTAAAGCAGTAACGAACGAAAAATAGACTGCATGGTACTCTGAAACATCTGTATACAAGGCTTTTCATGATGAGCGTTAATTAGCCGTTTCTGACAAACTGTTCAACGGATCAACCTGAAAATTCCACAGTATGCATAAATCAATATGACCTACACGCCTAAAATATTTTGGATGAAGCGGCGTTGTCGCTTCTACTATAAAGTAGCGGCTTCTTTGATTTTTCAAATGGAACACCCCGTATATAATATCATATTATGATTCATTATCACTTTGTCAACAAATTCATATACTATTTCCCT
>NW_019294058.1:5395-19231 GCF_000500325.1 Leptinotarsa decemlineata
TACATCATTTGTAACCATTTGTGATGAGTATCTCAGAACCGAAGAAAGTTGGTGGAAATTTCTAAATTTTTGGTTCGAAGCGTGAATTATTGGAAGAATTGAGGAAGTCGTGTGAAACATGTGAGGTATGCGTGTTATATTTATCAGTTTCTACAATTGATGAAATGAATTCGAGACGAGTAACTGAGAATTGAAAAAAATTTGGGAAATTTTGTTTCATTTGAGTTTGTGTTATTCGAAGAACGATTTTGTTAATCTTGTGAGAAATGCACAATTTCACTCTTATTGAACGTTCCTACATCATTTGTCACCATTTGTGATGAGTATCTCAGAACCGAAGGAAGTTGGTGGAAATTTCCTAATTTTTGGTTCGAAGCGTGAATTATCGGAAGAATTGAGGAAGTCGTGTGAAACATGTGAGGTATGCGTGTTATATTTATCAGTTTCTACAATTGATGCAATGAATTCGAGTCGAGTAACTGAGAATTGAAAAAAAATTGGGAAATTTTGTTTCATTTGAGTTTGTGTTATTCGAAGAACGATTTTGTTAATCTTGTGAGAAATGCACAACTTCACTCTTATTGAACATTCCTACATCATTTGTAACCATTTGTGATGAGTATCTCAGAACTGAAGGAAGTTGGTGGAAATTTCTCAATTTTTGGTTCGAAGCGTGAATTATTGAAATAATTGAGGAAGTCGTGGAAACATGTGAGGTATGCGTGTTATATTCATCAGTTTCTACAATAGGAGAAGACTATCAGATAAATTTGAGAATATTTTTAATTTGTGTTATTTGAGTCTGGGTTATTGTGTGAATAATATTATTAATAATCTGAAAAATGCACCATTTCACTATTGAACATTTCTTCAATATTTGTAGCAATTTAAGATGAATATTTCGAAACTGAAGAAAGCTTTTGAAATTTCGTGAATTTTGCCGTTGATGTGAATTATGTGAAGAAGAGCGAATGTGTGTGAATTATGTTAGAAACACGTGATTTATTTGTTTCTACTATATCCGAAATGAAAACGAGTGGACTATTAATAAATTTGAGAAGTTCTTTTATTTGTGTCTGAGTTATGCGGTGAATAATATTGTTAATAATGTGAGGAATTCACAATTTCACATCTGTATAGCGTTTCTTCAATATTTGTAACAATTTGAGATGAATATTTCTTATCGTTTCTGACGTTTTTATCAGATAAATTTGGGAAATTGTATGTTGTTTGTGTTAGTTTGGGTATTCGGTGAATAATTTTGTTAATACTGTGATAGATGTACATCGTTTCTACAATATATGTGATTTGTGATGTGAGATGAATATTTCAAAACTGAATGAAATTGGTTTTGTGAGTTCAATGTATGATTTATGTGAATAATAAATGGAATCGTTTACTTTTCCACACCGTTTTCTAACAATTTGAGATGAATATTTCAAAACTGGAAGAAATTAGTGAACATTCGTCAGTTTTGTGTTGTTTGATTTATGTAGAGTCTAGTGTATTTTTTTGGCGTATGTGACGTTTTTATGAGTTTTTCACAATTTTCGGAAAGAATTCGAGAAAAATCTCAAAGAATTGAAAAAAAATTGGGAAATTTCTTGTTGTTTGTGTTATTTGAGTTTGAGTTACTGAAAAATTTTCTTGACAATTTGAAATGAATATTTTGAAACTGAAGGAAATTTATGAACTTTCATGGGTTTAGTGTTTGATGTGTGATTTATGTGGGGAATAGTTGATTTGTGTAAGTTATGTGAGAGATACGTGTTTTAATCATGTGTTTCTACAATATTCGAAATGGATTCGAGTGGACTATTAGATAAATTTGGTATTTTCTTTCAATTGTTTCATTTGATTTTGTGTTATTCGGTGATAATTTTGTTGATAATAATTTTCTGATTGATTCGGCCGTTACTTGTTGAAGATCCATTGTAATATAAAAAACTTCACCTCACGATTTGTTCTCCACTAACTTTATTTGAAAAATATATCAAAACAATAATTTGTTTGAGGTGTGCGGGTATTGTGTTTTACTCATGTGTTTCTACAATATTCGAAATGGATTCGAGTGGACTATTAGATAAATTTGGTATTTTCTTTCAATTGTTTCATTTGATTTTGTGTTATTCGGTGATAATTTTGTTGATAATAATTTTCTGATTGATTCGGCCGTTACTTGTTGAAGATCCATTGTAATATAAAAAACTTCACCTCACGATTTGTTCTCCACTAACTTTATTTGAAAAATATATCAAAACAATAATTTGTTTGAGGTGTGCGGGTATTGTGTTTTACTCATGTGTTTCTACAATATTCGAAATGTATCAGACAAATTTGGGATTTTTTTTTGTGTTATTTGTGTCTGGGTTATGCGGTGAAGATGAATTTGGGAACTTTTTTTGTTGTTTGTGTTTCTTAGTTTGGATATTTGGTGAATAATTTTATTAATAATGTGAGAGATGCACAATTTCACTTTTGTACAACGTTTCTACAATATCTGTAATTTGTAACGAGATGAATTTTCCAAAACTGAATGAAATTTGTGAAATTTCATAAGTTCAATGTGTGATTTATGTGAAAAATAAAGGAAATTGTGTGAATTTTGTGAGAAATACGTGACATATTCATGAGTTTTTCAGTATTGGAGTACTGAAAAAAAATTGTCAATTTTTCGTTGTTTGTGTTATTTGAGTCTCGGTTATTCGGTGAAAAATCATTAATGCATGATTTTACTTTTTCCACACCGTTTCTGACAATTTGAGATGAATATTTGGGACATGAGTTTCTAAAATATTCGAAATGTTTCCAAGTAGACTTACAGATAAATTTGAGAATTTTTTATTTGTGTTGAGTCTGGGTTATTCGTTGAATAATTTCGTCAATAATGTAAAAAATTCACAATTTCACCTCGGTACATTTCTGCAATATTCGAAATCTGTGAGTTGAGATGAATTTACGAAATCGAACATATTTGGAAATTTCGAACGCATATAATTCAAACAATATCAATATATTGTTTGAATTATATGCCGAATAGGTGATTTATTTGTGTTTCTACAATATTCGAAATTAATTGGAAAAGACTATCAGATAAATTTGAGATTTTTTAAATTTATTTTATTTGAGTCTGGGTTATTCGGTGAATAATATTTCTATTAATGAGAGAAATGCAGAATTTCACTCCTGAACAACATTTCTTCAATATTTGTAACAATTTGAGGAAATTTGTAAAACATCGAAATTTCGTGAATTTTGCCTTTGATGTGATTTATGTGAAGAAGAGCTAATTTGTGTGAATTATGTTAGAAATACGTGATTTATTTATGTGTTACTACAATATTCGATATAAATTCGAGTAGATTCATCAAATAAATTTGGAAATTTTTTTGTGTTATCTGAGTCTGGGTTATTCGGTGAATAATATTTTTAATAATGATAGAAATGCAGAATTCCACTTCTGTATAGCGTTTTTTCAATATTTGTGACAATTTGAGATGAATATTTTTTATTTTTTCTGGTGTTTTCATTAGATAAATTTGGGAAGTTTTATGTTGTTTGTGTTTCTTATTTTAGGTATTCGGTGAATAATTTTGTTAATGATACGAAAGATGCACAGTTTCACTATTGTACATCTTTTCTACAATATCTGTGATTTGTAATATGAGATGAATTTCACAAAACTGAACGAAATTTGTGAAATTCCGTGAGTTCAATATGTAATTTATGTGGAAAATAATTGACATTGTGTAATTTATGTGTAAAATAAATGAAATTGTGTGATTTCTGTGAGAAATACGTGACTAATTTATGAGTTTTTCGCTATTAGAGAATTAAAAAAAAATTGAAAATTTTTTGTTGTTCGTGTTATTTGAGTCTGGGTTATTCGGTGAAAAATTTGGTTAGTAAAGAATAATTTCACTTTTCCACACCGTTTCTAACAATTTGAGATGAATATTTCATAACTGAAAAAAATTAGTGAACTTCGTGAGTTTTGTGTTGTGATTTATGTGAAGAATATTGAATTTGGTATACGTGTTTTATTGATGTGTTTCTAAAATATTCGAAATGTATCCAAGTAGACTTACAGATGAATTTGAGATTTTTTTTATTTGTGTTGAGTCTGGGTTATTCGTTGAATAATTTTGTTTATAATGTAAAAATTCACAATTTCACCCCGGTACATTTCTGCAATATTTGAAATTTGTGATTTAAGATGAATTTCACAAAAATAAAAAGAATTTGTGAAATTTCTTAATTCAATGTGTGATTCATATGAAAAATATTGATATTGTTTGAATTATATGCGGAGTAGGTGATTTATTTGTGTTTCTACAATATTCGAAATAAATTGGAGAAGACTATCAGATGAATTTGAGATTTTTTTCAATTTGTATTATTTGAGTCTGAATAGAATTTTCAATAATGAGAGAAATGCACAATTTCACTCCTGGACAACATTTCTTCAATATTTGTAACAATTTGAGATTGATATTCCAAAATTGAAGGATATTTGTGAAACTTCGTAAGATCAATGTGTGATTTATGAGAAAAAATATTGAAACTGTTTGAATTATTCCTGTTTCTATAATATTCGAATGTATCCGAGTAGACTATCAGAGAAATTTGAGATTTTTTTTTGTGTTATTTGTGTCTGGGTTATGCGGTGAATAATATTTTTAATAATGATAGAAATTCACGTTTTAACTTCTGTATAGCGCTTTTTCGAAATTTGTAACAATTTGAGATGAATATTTCTCATTTTTCGGATGTTTTTATCAGATAAATTCGGAAAATTTTTGTTGTTTATGTTTCTTAGTTTGGGTGTTTGGTGAATAATTTTGTTAATGATGTGAGAGATATTTCACTTTTGTACATCGTTTCTACAATATCTGTGATTTGTAATGTGAGATGAATGTTCCTAAACTGAATGAAATTTGTTAAATTCCGTAAGTTCAATGTGTGACTTGTGTGGAAAATAGATGAAATTGTGTGAATTTTTCACTATTAGAGAATTGAAAAAAAAATCCGTTTTTTGTGTTATTTGAGTCTGTGTTATTTGGTGAAAAATTACCAATGCATAATTTTACTTTTTCCACACCGTTTCTGACAATTTGAGATGAATATTTGAAAACAGAAGATATTTAGTGAACTTCGTGAGTTTTGTGTTGTGTGACTTATGTGACTTATTTGATAAATAATGTGAGAAATGCACAATATCACTCCTGAACAACATTTCTTCAATATTTGTAACGATTTGAGATGAATATCCAAAACTGAAGAAAATTTGTGAAATTTCGTAAGATGAATGTGTGATTTACGTGAAAAAATATTGAAATTTTTTCAATTATATGCCAAATACGTAATTTATTCCTGTTTTTACAATATTCGATATGTATACGGGTGGACTATCAGATGAATTTGAGATTTTTTTTTTATTTGTGTTATTTGTGTCTGTTATGCCATGAATAATATTGTTAATAATGTGAGAAATCCACAATTTCACTTCTGTATAGTATAGTTTTCTCAATATTTGTAAAAATTTGAGATGAATATTTCTTATCTATTCTGACGTTTTTATCAGATAAATTTGAGATAATTTTTGTTGTTCGCGTTTCTCAGTTTTGGGTATTTGATGAATAATTTTGTTATTGAAATTTGTGATTTGAGATGAATTTCACAAAACTAAAGAAAATTTGTGAAATTTCATAAATTCAATGGGTGATTTATGTGAAAAATATTGAAATTGTTTGAATTGTATGCGAAATAGGTAATTTATTTGTGTTTGGTTGGGTATTCGGTAAAAATTCTGTTAATGATGTGATAGATGCACAATTTCACTTTTGTTCAACGTTTCTCAGTATCTTTGATATGTGTTATTTGAGATGAATTTCACCAAACTGAAAGATATTTGTGAAATTTCGATATGTTGATATGTGTTATTTGAGATGAATTTCACAAAACTGAAAGATATTTGTGGAATTTCGTAAGTTCAATGTGTAATTTATGTGAAAAATAAATTGAATTGTGTGAATTTTGTGAAAAATACGTGACTTATTTATGAGTTTTTCATAATTTTCGGAATGAATTCGAAAAAACTAACAGAGTATTGAAAAAAAAAATGGAAAATTTTTCGTTGTTTGTTTTATTTTTTCACATCCTTTCTGACAATTTGAGATGAATTTTTTGTTTGTGTATCTTTGTTTCGATATTCGGTGAATCATTTTGTTGATAATGTGAGAGATGCACAACGTTTCTTCAAAATCTGTGATTTGACAATTTGGAAAGAATATTTCCAAACTGAAGGAAATTTGTGAAATTTCGTGAATTTTGCTTTTGATGTGTGGTTTATGTGGAGAAGAATGAATTTGTGATTTATTTATGTGTTTTTCAATATTCGAAATAGTAGAATATCAGATAAATCGTATATTGATTTGTAATTCGGAATTCAAGTAAATTGATCAGTTGACAAAAAAATGTGTAATTTGAAATTCATATGAATTTCACAAAATTGGAGGAAATTTGTGAAATTTCGTAATTTCGATGTGCGATTTATGTGAAAAATAAATGAAACTGTAAATTTTGTGAGAAATACGTGATTTATTCATGAGTTTTTCACAATTTCCGGAATGAATTCTGGAAAACTGTCAGAGAATAAAAAAAAATGGGAAACTTTTCGTTATTTGTATTATTTGAGTGTGGGTTATACGGTGAAAAATGTGGTTAATGATCCACAATTCCACTTTTTCACACCGTTTCTTTAATATTTGTATCAATTCGAGATGAATATTTCAAAACTGAAGGAATTTGTGAAATTTTGTGAATTTTGCGTTTGATGTGTGATTTTATGTGAAGAAGATTAAATTTGTTTCGTTATTTGTGTTATTTGATATTCGGTGGAAGATTTAGTTATCAATGCACATTTTTACTCTTTCACACCGTTTCTTCACCAATTGTAACAATTTGAGATGAATATTTCAAAACTGAAGGAAATTTGTGAAATCTCGTGAAATTTGCATTTGATGTGTGATTTTATGTGAAGAAGAGTGAGTTTGTGAGAATTATGTCAGAAATACGTGATTGATTTTATGTGTTCCTACAATACTCAAAATGAATTATTCGAGTATACTACCAGATAAATTTGTGAAATATTTTATTCGTGGTTATTTGAACTTGGGTTATTCGGTGAATATTATTTTTTAATAATGTGAGGAATGCACAATTTCACTCCCGTACAACGTTTCGTCAATATTTTCAACAATTTGAGATGACTATTTCAAAACAGAAGAAAATTTGTGAAATTTTGTGGATTTTTCGTTTGATGTGTGATTTTATGTGAAGAAAAGTGAATTTGTGAGAATAATAGAAATACGTAATTTATTTTATGTTTCTACAATATTCGAAATGAATATTTGTAAAAATAAATTTGGAAAATTTCTGTTGTTTGTGTTATCTTAGTGTGGGTTATTCGGTGAATATTTTTTTAATTTGAGAAATGAACAATTTCACTCTCTTACAACGTTTCTACAATATTTGTGATTTGTAATTTGTAATTTGAGATAAATTTCACAAAACTGAAGGAAATTTGTGAACTTTCATAAGTTTTGCGTTTGATTTGATCTGAAGAATAGTTAATTTGTGTGAGTAATGTGAGAATATACTATCAGATAAATTTGGGAAATTTTTTGTTGTTTGTGTTATTTGACTCCGGGTTAGTTGGTAAATAATTTTAATGACATTGTGAGAAATACACAATTTCAACCCGTGGGTTGCGCTATCTATCAAGTACGTCTCCAGGTTTCGGATTGGGGAACGGTCAGGGGATTGGAAACGGTCAGGGGACTGGGAGCCCTGTCCGGGAAGCCAATGTGGCCTTACGGACGGGATCGCCGGACTCTTGGTCAGTGGCAGATATAAGTAGGGTGAGGGGAACTAAAACTCCCCAAAAGTCACTGAAACATGCCCCCGTGTACCAGCCTACCCAAGCTAAGGTGTAAGGAATTATGCCGAGAGCTGAATGGCCACAGGGTGATTGCGGTTACGAACGATCCCCTTGGGGAACCGGTCGAAACCTCAAAGTAATCAGCCTTCCTCTGGTGTGGCAGAGGTGACCAACTCTTCCTTGCTACACGTGGAAACACACATGGATACAATAAAAAAAACAACCAATTTCGAGGCTCACCTCAATCTTTGCTGGTGGATGGGAATGAACAGAAATGTCCACCTCAATTCAATACTCAGAATGAGGCTGGACATAGCAGATCACCTCGTGACGCAACACAAAGGCCAAAGTGTAAGCGCATTTGCGGCGCCGAGGCCACCTTCCTCCTCTTTAACTCCACCTCCACCAGCAAGGGCTATTCCTGTGGCTGGCGCCAAGAGCTCCGCCTTGAAAAAAGGCAAGGAACCGGCTGCCCCTACAGGAAAGCGCCCTCACGTGAGCACCTCCACGGAGGTAACACCAAGAACCTTCTTGTTGTTACCTGAGCAGCTACTTCAACCTTGAAGTAGCTGCTCAGCGACAGTAATGTCGCTGCACCTTCCAAAACCTTTACGGAGGCCGCCGTCAGACACCTCAAGGTTGCCATTATAGATGAGACTAACCCGTACGGTAAGGTTACCGCAGAACGGAATAGTCTAATCAAAAAACAACTGCTGGAGAAGCTGGACAAAATCATCTTTGCTGCCTCCAGCAGCAACAGCCAACCGCCCACGTTCAAGTCGTGGACATATTCCGGTGAAATAGTCAGAGTGGTCTACGATAACGACGTGACGCTAGAGTGGCTGAAGAAAGCCACAATGGATATTAAGCGGTAGGAGGAGGCATCACTTGCGGTCTTCAGTGTGGATAAGCTCCCAACTCACCAAAGCGTCGCTCTGGATCCCGCAACACGTCGTCAAGACGACATCCGGTGAAATGGAGAGGGTGCTGGGTCAGCTGAAGGCGCAGAACCCTGACCTGACAGTAGCAAGATGGTGCACTTTTCAACATGAGGTGAAGGTGAACCCACGAGGTTCCTAAAGAAGAAGTCGGAGGTTACATGGAGAGAAGCATCTGAACAGATGACAGTCAATGACCTGACGGAGGAGGCACCCAAAAACAGCGAGGCCGTCTGCCCCCCTAGCGGAGGAGCAGATGGACCTCTGAAAGTAATTTCAAGTCCAACAACTGTCTCATGGGCAAGGATGTTGGAAAAAAGGTAAAAATAATACAATGCAACCTTTAACACAAAAAAGCGGCAATGGCTTACCAAGCAATTAGCAACCTAGGACGGCTGTTTACGTTCCTAGGAATTACAGAGCTTTTCTGATGGCACAAATCGACACCTCAGACCTCACAGCGGTTGAAGTGGAATGTCCAAATGAGAAAGGCAAATATACGGCGTTGATTCTCGCATCGGTGTACCTCTCTTCAGATACAGCCACCCTACCACCGACCAGAGAAATGGAGGTACTATTGGATCACTTCCTCAACCAGAGAGTGGAGCTTATATTGGGTTGCGACACAAACACTCACTGCTTGAGCTGGGGCAGTAAAGATATCAACACCCGAGGTGAGTCTCCATATGAACATATGATTAAGAAAGATCTAACAATCTTGAACAGAGGCACGGAGCCGACATTTATTAACGCCCGTAGCCAAACATTAATAGATATGACTGATAGGATTGGCAAGTTTCGAATGGTATTCCTATGTTAGACCACCGCAGGTTGACTTATACGGTTAGCCAGGATCTCAGGACTACTGTAAAATCCCGTGACCCGAAGAGGACGGATGAAGCTCTATACAATAGACCCTCAAAAGGAGATCTGCCGAAAACAGAGGTCCTGACTCCTGGCAATAATGAAGAACTGAGAACTATTCAAAACCAAATAGACATTGCCTACAAGGAATCCTGTCCGATGAGGATGGTTCAAACAGATGACACAACCAATAAATAGTGGTGCCCTGAACTGGAACACCTCAGGAAGACAACGAGAACCACCTCTAATAAGGAAACGTACAAGACTCGAATAGGACTGGGGTATATATCAAGCCAACCTCAGTGATTTCGAAAAAGTCTGCAGACAAAAACAAAGCGAAGCCTGGAGAAACTACTGTGAGGCAGCCGAAGACTTTCCACTAGCTTCTAGGCTACAGAAGGCACTCTCAAATGACCATCATAAGAGTATTGGCATCCTGACGAGGGAAAATGGCGACAAAGCCGCCAACCTCCAAGAGAGTGCTGAGATAGATCCTAATGGAAACTCACTTCTCAGGTTCTGACTTTCCTGAAACGATGAACTGGATGGAAGTACCAACAACACTCTCACAATACGACTGGCAATATGCTAGTGCACTAATTGACGAGGACAAGATAAGATGGGCCATATCTGGCTTTTCCCCCTTCAAGTCACCAGGACCTGTCGGTATAAGGCCAGCCTTACTTCAATGGGGACTGGATATTCTCATGCCACACCTGGTTGGAATATTCAGAGCCTCTCTAGCTCTGAGGTATATTCCTAGTAAGTGGAGAGAAGTACGAGTAGTATTTATACCCAAATCAGGTAGGATGGACTACACCTTAACAAAAGCATTCCGACCAATTAGTCTTGTTCTTTTTAGAAATTGTGGAGAGTCTATGTGAGCGGTACATGAGAAATGAAGTACTAGTTCACAACCCACTTCATCCAAATCAGCATGCGTATACTTCGAGAAGGTCTACTGATTCGGCACTTCACCATGTGGTTGGTAGAATCGAGAGATCATTGGACAAATAAGAATCTACCCTGGGTATATATAGATATCCAGGGAGCGTTTGCTGAAACAACCTTCCCAACAATTACCCAGCAACTACACTCCAGGAATGCACCCCTGGTAGTAGAAAAAAAATCTGTTTAAAATCTGTTTTTCCGTTAATGGATACTTAAGATGCTCTCTAGTAGAGCAATAATTATCAATCTAGAAGACATCACAGTGAGACGACTGGTCATGAGGTGATGTCCACAGGGAGGGGTCTTATCAACCCTTCACTGGAAGATAGTTCTGGATACCCTGATCAATCACCTCAACAGTAATGGATTCTACACAAGTGCATATGCAGATGACATAGTTATCTTGCAGACCGACAAATTTGAGAACACACAGTGCGATAGAGCGCAGGGTGGGATCAAAATAATAGAATCATGGTGAAAGGAACACTCACTGAAGATCAATTCCAAGAAGACTGAGATGGTCTTTTCACCAGGAAAAGAGGTTCATCGGGCTTAAAACCTCTCGAAATCTTCAAAAGCATGTACTATCCTCGACATGAAGCTTACATGGAACTCTCACCTACAGAGAAGAGCAAAAAGAGTATATGTGGCTTATGAGCAATGTTGGAGAACAGTGGGATACACATGGGGTCTTTCACCCCGTGTGGTCACTTGGATATACACTGCAATAATAAGACCTATGTTAAGGTAAGGAGCCATTGCATGGGGTCCGAAAGTTCAAAAATTATATCAAATATAGCGACTGGCTTGTTTATATATCACAGGTACCATGAAAAAAAAACCAACCGAGGCAATTGCGGGCCTGACCCCTCTGGACCTGTACGATAAGGAAGTTGCGTTAATGCGCATGTTACGATTGCGCACGGCTGGTGTGAACCTCGAAGTGTACTCCATATCACTAAGTGTTCTCGCCTTTCTTTTATTTTTTGTTAAGGACAGTCCGGCAACATTGTAATCTTCGACGTACCAGAGAGTGGGAAAACAATTCAATAAGATATTATATTATCATCAATGCACATCGGGTGTACATTTTTCGGCGGTTTTCTTTATTTTTTATGAGTTATTGCAAAAGCTCGACAACGGTGCTAGGTTCGGCTAGCTGGTCCTTCCGATATTGTCGCGACCCAAATGGCTCGCGAGTTGGGGGTTAACTCAGATGGAGGTATTTAAATAAGAATAATAATCATAGAGATAGAAAATAATGAAGTTTATTAAAATAAAGGTACAACATATCCTTCAACAATGTTACGCTTAATCAAAATTATATACTTCAACAAACCAATAATACAAATCAAAAAATAATACACTTACCGAAGGTACATTTTTAGGAGTGATGGATGTGTTATCTTCAGAAAGTGGCAAACTAATGATCATACTCCAACATTCCAACTCCAATGCCAATCAGCATTATTAGACTTCGCTAATTGCCGAATATCATAACTTTTATTTAGGTAAATGAACTTTTACTAGATCGACTCATACAGTGCGGTGCACTGAGGCTATAAATTTGGAAAATTGAATATTTTCGGTCCGTGAAAAGCGGACCCCGATTTTTAGAAAACTTTCTATCTAAATACTTATCTAAAACAACCTCGGTGAAATAATAAAGTTGAAATTTTTGTAATTTTCAGTGCAAAATGCTGTATGAAATATCCTATGTATCCTATATATAGAAAAAATGAACTAAATGGAGTGAAAGTATCAATGGAATAAAAAAAATGAGGAAAAAAAAATTATCGTGCTTATCTAAACTCGTACAAAAGAAAACAAATATTTCACATCAATAATATGAGTAAATTTGTAGAGATAAGAGTCCATCCATAAGGTCCAACCACATGCAAAATCACTAACACTTCAGTTTTACGTTGAAAAGTCTATGGCCCACTCGGTTTGGAAAATTCTGAAGACGCTCCTGTCCCCTAGTCTGCGCCGAATCGCTTCCACAGCAACTGTACTACCCGCCGCTAGATGTTCATGCTGCAATACTTGGGGCCTGATTCTGTCTAATATGTCATCCGTCAACCTACTCAATTCAGAAGACTTTTGATATTTTGAGGTTCAAACACCCACGTTTCATCTATTTTATTTGTTGTAGATCTTTCATGTAAATTAGATCGATAGTGGATAAATGGATCGACAGTTATTTACGGTGAATAGTCCATCGATGGCCGTCTTGTAACTTCCGCCTGTGTATTAAGTGGTCTTTATGTGGTGTTACTTTTGTTACTGTCGGGCAATGACCCAGTGACCGAGTTCCATATAGCATTGGAATTTCTGGTCTGAATCTGTCCGATTTGCCATAGGGTTTGAATGGTTCATCTCATCCTCTCCGGGTGGGTTTATCTTGGATTCGGTACTCGCTGGGAAGAGACTCCTATACTTGGGTTTTCCACTGGATTTCCATTGGGGACCATTTTTCTGTCCTGTCTGTGTTAGGTATGGTTGGCCCTATCGGCTCCACATGAAACAATATAAAACAAAATTCCAGTAAGTTCTTTAGATAAAAATAATTTTAGGATTACTTAAATATAATGGAATGTGAGTCAAATGGCCAAATAAACAAAATAACAATTTTTGATTGGGAATTGAAAATTCATAATATCGGTGCATTATACGGCTACCGGCTAGTTAAACAAGATCATTTCAATAATAACGTAACTTCATGTAATTAGTACAAAAGACAATAAACACAAATACTCGTACTTGTTACAATGTGTCGAGAAAATCTTCGTCTATATTGATTTGTTGAAATTTAGAAAAAAAAAGTATAAAACAGTCATGTACTGCTGCTTAGTCAGTTAGATGAAATATTCCACAATGAAGTATATTTTTGATCAGTTGATTAATTATTATCAATATTATCATCTATATATATATATATATATATACAGGGTGTCCCTGGACTTCCTCTTTTCCTCTCGGGAATGTATAGATGGGGTCAAAATATCACCAGTACTTCATATAACTTTTTTTCCTAAAATCCTTCGTTACCAAGTAACGGGCCCTCGAAGTTACAAAATGAAAAATGTTTTTCTTTGATAACTTTTCAAGTGAATATTCAAAATCATCCAAATTTTGGTA
>NW_019294058.1:22722-34163 GCF_000500325.1 Leptinotarsa decemlineata
GGTATGAATGAAAATCTCTTCGGCCCCGTCCAAGAGGGTTAAACACACCCCCGAAATGAAAAAAATTCTTAAAGTATGAAGGAAACGAATAGCCACCTTGAAACCAATAAGAATTATTTGTGTCATTATATTATTTACTCGGAATAAATGAAAATCTCTTCTGCCCCGTCCAAGAGGGTTAAGCACCCCCGAAATAAAAAAAAAAACTTGAAGTATGGAGGAAACTAGAAGCCACTTTGAAATCGAAACGAATGATTTGTATCAGTATATTCTTTACTCGGTATAAATGAAAATCTCTTCGACCCCGTCCAAGAGGGTTAAACACACCCCCGAAATAAAAAAAATTCTTGAAGTATGAAGGAAATGAAAAGCCACTTTGAAATCAATACAAATGATTTGTGTCATTATATTCTTTACTCGGTATGAATGAAAATCTCTTCGGCCCCGTCCAAGAGGGTTAAACACCCCCGAAACTAAAAAAAAACCTTGAAGTATGAAGGAAACGAAAAGCCACTTTGAAATCGATACGAATGATTTGTATCATTATATCATTCACTCGGAATGAATGAAAATCTCTTCGGCTCCGTCCAAGAGGGTAAACACACCCCAGAAATGAAAAAAATTTTTGAAGTATGAAGGAAACGAAAAGCCACTTTGAAATCAACACGAATGATTTGTATCATTATATTCTTTACTCGGAATAAATGAGAATCTCTTCGGCCCCGTTCAAAAGGGTTAAATACACCCCCGCAATAAAAAAAATTCTTGAAGTATGGAATCAATACGAATGATTTGTATCATTATATTCTTTACTCGAAATAAATGAAAATCTCTTCGGCCCCGTCCAAGAGGGTTAAACACCCCCGAAATTAAAAAAAAATCTTGAAGTATGAAGGAAACGAAAAACCACTTTGAAATCAATACGAATGATTCGTATCATTATATTCTTTACTCGGTATGAATGAAAATCTCTTCGGCCCTGTCCAAGAGGGTTAAACACACCCCCGAAATGGAAAAAATTCTTGAAGTATGAAGGAAACGAAAAGCCACTTTGAAATCGGAACGAATGATTTGTATCATTATATTCGGTACTCGTTATGAATGAAGATCTCTATATTATCTATATACAGTGCTTTTCAGATGAAAGTATCCACCTTTAATAACTTTTGTAATACTGGTATTTAGGAAAAATCCAAAAACACGTCAATTTATGTTGGAACAAAATGTACACATTCTCTACAAATCTGTCAGAATATTTCAAATCGTTGATCAATATAGCATATGCTATCAAATCTTTATTTTAATGTATGATTTTGAATTACATTCGAGTATACTGAGTTTATCGATATTTTTCTTTTTTATGTCATTGAAAATTTTATTGTATTTCATAGTTTCTCTCTTTTCAAATTCTAGCCAAATATTATGAAGAATCGATTCTGTTACAAATTTTGTTTGTCGATTCAAAAGGTTCTCTAAATTTTTGTGATTTTGATTTCAAGATTCAATATTTTTCTCTTCAAGTTGTCACTATCGAAATAGAAAATAATCAGACCCTTCCTTTTCTTGATACAAGAGTTATCCGTAAAACTGATAATTTCTTGATTACTGATTGGTATGTCAAACCTACTAATTCAGCCAAGCCAACAACTTGCCTAAAGAGTTGGAGAAGTTGATTGACATTTCCTCCAAGGACATACCACCAACTCACCGATCAAANGCAGTGGTTCCGGAGTGTCTTCGGTAGGAAACTGACTGTGAGTGCCGGCAAGCGAGAGTTGGAACGATGCATCCGACACCCTGATGAAACTCTCGGAGGATTTGCTCAGAGGCTCAAGGTGATAGCCAACAATATGTTTCCCCCCCAGTGACATTCAAAACCCTGGAAAGGATTATCACCGAGAGCTTCTTCTAGTAAATCAATCCTTAGAAGGAATCGAAGGACGACTAGCCAACGAAGTTCTGAGAAGCGGAGAATTCTACGATCTTGCCGAGTGTTTGAGAGAGACCGAAGCATGCGAAGAAGTAGTCTCGAGGATGATTCAAGAGATACGATGCTAGATTGTCTGCGATCCGGAGCATAGAAGTAAGAGGGGAGAATAGTTGGAGACAACCAGCAACTAGTAGTCGACCAAGACGAAACCAAAGGAATAGCAACTCACGGAATGGACGAACCGTCCACCGTATTGAAGCTAGAAGAAAATGCGCTGGACAAATATCCATACATGAAAAACCGTTGTTTCCGCTGCGGAGATGAAGGCCATGTGAAGAGGGGATGCAGAAATCCTCATACATTCTTTTGTTATCATTGTGGAAAGGAAGGATCGATCTGTTCTTCAAACTCCCAGGGTCTGAACAATCAGCCCACTACGTAAGGAACAACCAACAGCAACATTTACCGTCCAACATCGTCGTTTTCCATATTAATACCAGCAACGCCAAATACATAGAACTTTTCATCTCCAGAGTGGCAACGACTTGACTTCTCGATACGGGTGCATCCGTTTCACTCGTAAAAGGAAGGATGGTCCGACAGTTTAAATTGAGAGTGAAGAGGAGATCAACGTCGGTTATAACCGACATATCTGACAATATTTTGAATAAGGAAGGAACAGTGGAACTTACTTTTCAACTTCCCAGTTGCAGCATACGTCATGAATTCGTAGTCTGCGGAGACGAGCTTAACTTCCCTTCCGACGGACTGTTAGGAATGACTTTCTGGATGAATTCAAACCAACAATAGACTTCGATATGGGTTTGCTCAGACTCAGCGGATGTATTATTCCTTTGTCGAACCATTACCAACACCTTAGCGGCTTGAAGAATTATCATCATGACCTCAGAGTAGCCAGGCAATTACCCAGAGATTTGCTGCGTCACCGATCGATAGCAGAACCTACAAATGATTGGCAATGCGGAGCGGTTAGTTGTAATAGAAATACAGTGTCGAAAAAGAAAAAGTTTTGGGAGTACTCTGAAGAGCCCAGTGATTTTCCAAGAAAGGAGCGTGAGAGTGTTTGTACCCCTCCAGTAGATTCTCGCGCATTGACAGAGATACCTGTTTGTCGGACTGCTAACGATTTATTGAATGACTGTAAATTGCCTAATGATAGAAAAGAGGTTCAGGTAGTTCAAGAGATCGACGACACCAAAGATGAAAGCGACAACCGAAGGGCCATGAAGGAAAATAGCTATGTAGTCCCAGAAAATATCTCAGCTGCTAGTCAACATCCCAGGGGTCCCAAAGTGGCTAGAATAAAGCAAAAACTAGAGATTCCACCATTTTCTGGCTGCGATGTGAGCGTTCCAGTAGATATCTGGAATTCCGCTGGAGAAAAGCTTTGTCAACCGCTTAAATTACCTTCAGGAGTGTGTGCTGCCCACACTGTGGTGGACAGCACACACAGTGCCTATGTGAAGAGTGCCTATGTATAATTTGCAACATTTACGTACTGAAGAAAAAGGAAGATTTCACTCGTTCCTAGAGATATACCAGAATATTTTTGACATGGAGGGAAAAAACTTGAAAGCTCCCAATCTAGTGAAACACACCATCGACATCGGAAACAGTCGACCCATCTTTAAAGCACCATATCGAGTACTTTTCAGACAGCAAGCAATAATGACGGAGCTTTTGGATGGTGTTATAGAACACAAATTCTTGTGGCTAGCAGAGTGCCAAGAGGCATTTGATTACCCCCGGAGAGCTCTTCTCAAAGAACCCGTTTTGAAGTACCCGGATTTCTCCAGAAGATTTCTCTTGACTACGGATGCTTCAAGTTTCGCGATTGGCGCGGTACTCCAACAAGAATATGATGGGCAGGAATTACCCATCGCTTTTGCGAATAGGCAGTTACACAAGGCAGAGAAGAATTACTGCACAACGGAGCGGGAATGCTAGGCGCTGACTTGGGGTATAAAACATTTTCATTGCTATCTCCATGGAACCGAATTTACGGTTTTCACTGACCATCAAACTTCGAAGTGGCTAATGAAAGTCACGGAACCGAACAACAGACTGATGAAGTGGTCCTTAGTGCTCTCAGGATACATATTCACTATTGTATATAGGCCAGGAAAGGAACACGCAAATGCGGAGTCGTTAACTAGGATTAAACCCATCAGATGTATTCGGACATCTGGGAGGTAGAACCCATTTGCAATGGGGAACAACTTTGGAAATGCCAGTATGCTGATCCGAAAGTGAAGCTCCTTACCGACAAAGTGATGAGGAATGAGTGTCACGATTATTATTTGGATCTTGATGGTGTATTGTACAAGAAAAGTGACGACTCCAGACATGGAGTTGGTTGCCCCAGACACCCTCATTCCACAAATTTTAGTTACATATCATAACTTGCCACTATACGGACATGTTGGGTATGATGAAACTTATGGAAAAATCAAGAAGGCCTTACCAAATATATGGAAGCATTTCCCTCAGCTAACCAGATCTCTGATCAGGTTGCCAGAGCGTTTGTTAAAGGCATTATTTTACGACATGGAATACCAAGGCAACTCCTTACAGACTTGGGGACGAATTTCACATCGAACCTGCTGAAAGAGATGTGTACAAATACCAGGATATTTTTGAGATGGAGGGAAAAAACTTAAAAGCTACCAATCTTGTGAAACACACCATCGACATCGGAAACAGTCGACCCATCTTCAAAGCACCATACCGAGTACCTTTCAGACAGCAAGCAATAATGAAGGAGCTTTTGGAAGATATGTTGCAAAATGGAGTTATAGGACCCTCGGTTTCACCATTTAGCGCTCCAGTTGTCCTCGTAGAAAAGAAGTCGAGTACAGGCGAAAAGAAGTTCAGGTTTTGTATAGACTTTCGAGGACTTAATGCTGTGATCAAAAGGGACTTCTTTCCTATTCCAAATATACAGGAGACTCTGGATGCACTAGGAGGTGCAGAGGTGTTCACAACACTGGACTTGAGCAGAGGATATTGGCAGATCGAGATGGATGAACAGGACAGAGAAAAGACGGCATTTTCCGTACCTTGGGGTCACTACGAATGTAATAGAATGCCGTTTGGGCTGGTTAACGCACCCTCCACCTGGATGCGCCTGATGTATGTAGTTTTGTCTGGTCTGACGGGATCTCACTGTTTCGTATATCTGGATGATATAATATGTTTCTCGAAAAGGGACATAGACGATCATATAGAAAAACTAAGGTGCATTTTCGATCGTATTCGACAAGCAGGATTAACCCTTAACCCTGAGAAATGTGAGTTCATGAAACCAGAAACTTGTTATTTGGGCCACATTGTTTCCAAGGAAGGAGTGCGACCAGATCCCTCTAAGATATATACAGTCAGGGCATATCCACGTCCGACCAATACCACTGAAGTTAGGGCATTTTTAGGGCTGGTAGGCTATTACCGGAGATTCATTCTGGACTTTGCAAGCACAGATTTGCCACTGACAAGTCTCACCCGAAAAAACTGCAAATTCTTGTGGTCAGCAGAGTGCCAAGAGGCATTTGATTACCTTCGGGGAGCTCTTCTGAAAGAACCCGTTTTGAAGTACCCGGATTTCTCCAAAAGATTTCTCTTGTCTACGGATGCTTCAAGCTTCGCGATTGGCGCGGTACTCCAACAAGAATATGATGGGCAGGAATTACCCATCGCTTTTGCAAGTAGGCAGTTACACAAGGCAGAGAAGAATTACTGCACAACGGAGCGGGAATGCTTGGCGCTGATCTGGGGTATAAAACATTTTCGTTGCTATCTCTATGGAACCGAATTTACGGTCTTCACTGACCATCAACCTTTGAAGTGGCTGATGCAAGTCAAGGAACCAAACAACAGACTGATGAGGTGGTCCTTAGCGCTCTCAGAATATAAATTCACTATTGTATATAGGCCAGGAAAGAAACACGCAAATGTGGATTCGTTAACTAGAATTAAGCCCATCAGATGTATTCGGACATCTGCGGAGGTAGAACCAATTTGGAATCGGGAACAACTTCGGAAATGCCAGTATGCTGATCCGAAAGTGAAGCTCCTTATCGACAAAGTGATGAGGAATGAGTGTCATGATCATTATTTGGATCTTGATGGCGTATTGTACAAGAAAAGTGACGACTCCAGACATGGAGATGTGTTGGTTGCCCCAGACACCCTCATCTCACAAATTTTAGCTACATATCATGACCTGCCACTATCCGGACATGCTGGATATGACAAAACTTATGGGAAAATCAAGAAAGCCTTCATCTGGACCGGGATGACGAGGGATATAAAAAACTATGTGGACTCATGTACATCTTGTGCCCAACGAAAAACATCACCCCATATTAAGCCTGCCCCATTACAGAAATTTTCCCCATCGACGAGACCTTTCGAAAGAATTGCCATGGATATAGTTGGTCCTTTACCGGTGACGTATACAGGAAACAAATACATTCTAACGGTTCAAGACGCCCTTACCAAATATGTGGAAGCATTTCCCTTAGCTAACCAGACCGCTGATCAGGTTGCCAGAGCGTTTGTTAAAGGCATCATTTTACGACATGGAACACCAAGGCAACTCCTTACAGACTTGGGTACGAATTTCACATCGAACCTGCTGAAAGAGATGTGCACAATTTTGAGAATTAAACACCTCAAAACCACTGCCTACAGACCTCAGACCAACGGTGCTTTAGAGCGATTCCACCGGACGCTGAAGGATCTACTCAGTCACTATATTCAACCAGAACAGAGAGACTGGGATGAGTGGCTGCCTTTTGCCTTGGCAGCGTACAGCTCGATGACACACTCATCCACGGGTGAAAGCCCATTCTTCCTCTTATATGGACGCGATATGGACTACCCATACGATGAAATATTCCAACCGATGAGAGTGAAATATGACACTGATACCAACTACGTGTCCGAGTTCATGCAAAGGATGAAAATTGCTCACAGGAACGCTTTAAGAAACATTGAAAAGAATACCGAGAGAGTCCATGGACAATTTAATAAGAAGAGTCAGAATCCGGATTTCAAAATTGGAGATAGGGTATACCTTCATCAACCATCCTCCGAGAAAGGTACTACCGCCAAGTTAGCTAAGAAGTGGACTGGACCTTTCCGAATAATCCTAATGCGAGGAGTTAACGCAAAAATCGAAGAAATTCACGGAAGAAAGGAGCAGTTGGTTCATGTGAACAGGTTAAAGCGCTGTTTGGCTACAGAAGAGGTTCGAGATCAATTAGAGGCGGAGAAAAATTCCACAGATGAGCCAACCCAGACCAAAAAGAAAACGCCAACTGAGTCGTGCAGGCTCAACCCTGAAACTGACGACTTCGGAGAAACGGACGAATCGAGCCAACGGCAGGAGCTAGAACAACAGGACGAATACCAGGAACGAGAACTGGACGACCCCGAAATCAGACAGCTGGATGACGCGTTCAAGGACCTAGGGCACGTGGAAAGAAACACAGACACCACGACTCCGAGCCCAAACTACGAAGAAGACGCCCAAGAAACTGAACATCAGGCCACTCAGGAAGAAGATGAACCAGCGAAAGACGACCTCATCCCCAAAGACAACGGACCTCATACCATATTCACCCGGAGTAAAGGACCAGCACCAGACTACCCATGGATTAGGCCGGATCGAATATAAAAAGGGGAGTAAAGTTTTAAGTTAATATAGTAGTATAGTATAAGATTTCATCCAGAAGATCATAGAATAGAATTTTAATGATATATATAATATATAATATATACTTATAATTTCAACGTCTTTAAGCATATTGCATTCGGCTCATCTTGTCAGAAAACAAATTATGTAGTGATCGGTGTTCTATCATTAATACTGCTGACTGTTTATTTTTGTTTTAGCTTCCTTTGGCGGTGTCTACAGTCTCTTTATGGGATGCAGTTTGATCACAATTTTCGAAATATTATACTATTGCATTTTCCGGTTTGTGGTGAACATGAAACTGATCGGCAAAGTTGAGTCAGATTTTGATAAAACCACCTCAAACAAATCACAGAATACACAAATAATACACTTTTAGAGCAGAGATTCATATAACAATGATATATTTTATGAAGAGGTGTTATCTGGTAAACAGTTGAATATGTACCATTTTCTCCTTGGATTGAAACCTGAACTAATCACAGCGCATACTTGCTTCGAACAGAACATACCAAGGACAAAGAAGATTCGAAAAGAAAAAGTGAAACCATTGAGAATATCAATATTTTTGAGTTTCGGCTATTCTTTTATTCACAAAAGTTGGAAACTTCGTGATTGACTTCAATGATATTTTATTATATCATATCTGTTCATCAATGAAGAAATTTCTCACATGAAGAAAATACAGTTTTTCAAATTCATGTTTTTGTTTTTTTTTCTATCTTGAGGGATATTATTGAGCTAGGATTACACATCAGATGATATTCTGGAAGGAATAAGATTTCGAAATTTGAATTTTCAAAACATTTTAGAAACAAATGAACATAATTTCATCGAAAAGGGAGAACTAAAAAATTCCTATGGAAAATACTCACAGGAGTTCTTTGAAGCTTTTTTGATTTATCGTTATCATTTCTGTAGTAGCTGTGAACCTGGCCAATACAAGTGTGTCCAAGAAATTAAATTTGATCATTATTTCAAATTTTATACCAGTTATACACATTCTTGTTTCTTGGGAATAATAAAGATTATTATTATTGAATAATAAAAAAAATCTCAAAATTGGCTAACGACTATCCGATGTGAATATAATAATATTACATTGCTCCTAATGAGAAATATAATTTTAAATTCGATTTATTTAACGAACGGTTACAAAATTCTTAATGGAAAAAGGAAAAATCGGAAAAACCTCCTATGTTTTTCATCACTTGTATTTGTAACTAACGTTTCTTCAGTTTGGTCCTATAAGGACAGTTTCAAATTGATACAATAAACTGAAAATAGGTGATAATATTAGCCCTCATATATCTAAACACCACTGTAGATAATGTAACAAAGAGTAAATACGGCCCGGTTCATAATATTTCTGAAGTTACTTGAGATAGCACTTTTTCAAATCACTTCTTTGATTGACGACTTGTTTATTTTGTGAAAATTCATGTTCACTGAGGATACACTACAAAAACACACTTTTGTCTATTTTCCACGATATTTCTTTATTGTTGACTAGTTTCGAAATTACTACACCACTTGTAATCGATAGTTCTTCGAAATTCTAAATAGACTTCTAACGGAAATAGGCCATGTGTTTGCAATCTGGACGGAAAAAATCCAGGTGTTAGATATCGAGTGGGTGTTCTGAATAATATTGGGAAAGACATTAGGTTATTGAACGAATATTTTTCAATACGGAACATATATTGTAATTAGAAATAGAAAGGCAATATGAGAACCACCTCTTTCTCTGGATGAACATCGCAAGATTTTTGATAGTGTTTCTTCCAAATTCCATAAGGCATAGTCAACAAGTACCCACGTAGATATGAAAATTGTACGGACAACTATCACCGTTCTCATAAAGGAAGGTCCATAGGTTTATAAATGATGTCTGTAAAGTATTGCACGCATCTCCATCATATTTCATTTCTAGTGTGAATAACTGAATTAGTACAGATTGAAACAATATTTCATATTTTGGGTACAAGTATTGCCACCTTTTGATGCAACCCTTAAGTAAACCCTAGACAGAAGTGGTAACTTCAATTCTGATTTTGTGGGCGTCACCAACCCTCAAAACGAATAGATAGTAGGATCGATCTTTCGGATTGGTCCGAAATCGATAGTGGCACCCGATAACCAATAAGAAATCCAAAGTAAGAAAATATAATTTCTTAGGAGAGAGAAATAGTTGTAATGGAAAAAAATAGTCAAATACAAAGTTGGTTACATTTTGATTCTCAACAAGTAAACTTTCGTTCTTTTGTATCGAGTGTTCGGAAAAAGATTATTTCTCTCAGTTTTTCTTTTAACTCTATCTTGTTGGTTTCCTTGTTTTTCAAAAAGTGAGTAGAGCTTGTAAGTCTGCCTTTCTATCATGTTTCATCTACCAAACTATGCATCTACGGTCAGTTATTTGATCAGCTTATTAAAGTTCTTAGGAATATTAAAGTTCTCATCTCTCAAGTTATCTAGAGTTGTCATTCTGGGGTACTTTTGGAGAAAAGTCAAGGTTAGCGACTGAAAGTTGCTCCTCATCAACAGTTGATTCCTCATCAACTTTCGTGTCATTTCAGTATAAAAAGTTTTCTTATCTCTTTGTGAATTATTTTTGTCTTGTTCTTATGTGAGTACGTAATATTGTCTCTTGACCTTCCTCGCCAATAAATCAAAAAAGATATCATCTCTTGTTTTATTAAGCAAATCAAAGGGGTTAAGTAAATTAGCTAAGTAACGAGAGAGTGGGGTCGATATTTGTCCTCACAATAGGACCAAACACTTTAATATAACAAGAAAAAGTCCTAGAAAATCATCAACTATTCTTATGAGTGAAACTCACCCTCGATAGAAAGAGTGTTTCCGTTCTAGAAGAACTAGAGAGCAACACGTCAGAGTATCGAGGTAGGTGAAATCCAATGTTCTTTTTGATTGATATAGAAATTCCAAGTTGGTAACGTCAAGTTCTTAAGAAGTACTATCCATATTTGAAGTTAAAATCTTAATTTGAAATTCGTCAATAAGTATTTCGATATCGATTTTTAGAATTAGATATTTTTCTCAACGCCCAAGTCAGAAGTCTCCGGTCAGTATTAAATCTAAACATTATTCTCGTTTTGAATAATGCGAACTCACAGGTCAGCCTATTTTACAGTGGTATCAGATAATGGGATTGGAAAAGTGACAAGTACAATTTTGTCCATAGAAATAATAATGATTATAACAGTAATTAATTTATCAACGATTTTATGACTGTTTTTTTTGTCTTTCTCAATTTTTAAAATAACGTTAAATAGAGGTTCTTACTTTTTTAAATCATTATTTGACATTTTTCAAACTGAAATTTCCCATTCATCATTAGTTAATTTATTGATGATGTTGTTCATCAATTCTTCTAGAACAGAATTAGTACCAACAAAAGAGGGCAAGAATTGTTTAATTTTTGGTTCATATAAAAAAGGATAGACTCTGAGAGAGAAAAAAAATGTAGTTGAAGGGCAGTCTTTGCTGACTAGTCAAGAACAAAACTTTTGAATTCTCCTTGGGTAATTAGCAGAACGGAAGTGTACTCTTATAACACAAGTTATTCCAATATTTCGATAAAATTCATTATCATCTTCAGGGAAAAGCTACAAATTGTTTCAAAATTATGGACTACCGGTGAAAGCCATGAGGTTGAAAAACAAAAGAGAGAGACACAGAACAATTGACACTGTCAGCTGTCATGTAATTTAGTTTGAAAAGGTGTGTTTGTTTGTAGATGATACTCCATGGAACAAAAGAGAACTGATTTTGGTG
>NW_019294059.1:0-28837 GCF_000500325.1 Leptinotarsa decemlineata
TTGCATGATCTACACATTCATGTACAGAGTTTCAAATTGATTACTTCCTTCCTTCCTCTGGAAGATTCTCTCATCCCCTTTTTTGTATCAGATGGAGTAGTAGAAAGCCAAAAACTTTCTTTCCCAAAAAAATGAGTATGAAGTTTTTGATTATAAGAGAATATCTAAATTCGTGGGATACACTGTGTTATTTGAGAACACTTTTTTTTTCACAACTGATAGCACAAAAGTGCTATCAGTTGACAGAGCATCGGCAGGAAACGATGATGAGGGAGAAGTATTTTGATTTCAAATTCTATTCATCGACACACAATAATCGTTCATCATATCCAAGTATATTTTGAATAACTCATTTTGTTTTTCGAATTATGTGGTTCGAGAAATGTTTTGGTTGCAGATGCTTGAATTCAATCCGCGAAAAAAACAGAATACACCATTAGTAACAATTCTAATCTAGCTCACTCGATAAATTAGTCCTAATTGAAAACAAACATTGACCAAGCGACCGTCTGAATTTGGAGGTAAACAGTGAACCAAAATAATCCCCAAGCGATCGAGGAACATGTTTAGAGGGGTAATTGAATTTGGCTTGGGGAATATCATCAGGCTTGGGTGAATGATGATGTTTGTACACTCGACTGAATATTATTCAACACCATTATTGGTATTTTCAGGACAATGAATACGTTTTTTGTTCAAGCTGATTGAATATTCTCATTGTTTTTAAAGTTCATGTTATTATTCCAAGGCCCACTGGCAACTAACCAGTTGCTTGACATTAGTTCTTTCATAATATCCATAATATCCATAATTTTCCGTCTATTATGATACTTATCAAAATAACAGTTTGATAATATACATTTCCGGAACTATAAATGATGATACTCGATAAGTGAGGTAGCACTTGTTTCGAGATAGGGTGAATAAAAACTGAGTCAACATTTGAAATATATATAAAACATAAGAATTTACTCTTATTTCGAGTGTACCATAATGCAAGACAACATCAATTTGAAACAATAATGTAAAATATACAACAAAAATAAGTGAAAATCGGTCTAATTGTATGACCGATTTTCACTGAAACTGAAACTGAAAATAATAAAAAGTTCAGTGTAATTAGAATAACATATATTTAAAGTGATTGTGAACCTTTCTAACTATTTTTAAAATTTTCAACATAAATTAAAATATTACCTTCAATATTATTTAAATTTCAAGTATTATCTCATATTGTGAAATTCAGAGGATTATAATATTCCAAAAAATTTTCAATTTAATCAAATGAGAGTTAGGACATCTGTCAATTTCTTTTCCATTGGGTGNCATGGTATGCCTCTTGTGCCTGTTGCTCACATTGCGTGATGGACCCTTTCACTCTGGGAACTTAGAGGGTGGTAGATAATAATTTTTTTTTCAATGCAAATAAATATGGGTTCTTCCAACCTACTACGCCACTTATTGTCTTCTTTTCAGAGTCGGGAAGTAGGTATTTGAAGGTAAAAGTTGATTTAATTTGTTTCTAGAAATATATATTTTTTATTGAAGAGAACCCTGGATGTGGTATCTGTTTCATGGTGAGCCTATCAACTGCCTATCATAAACGAATGCGTATACAAAATTCCGTGTCCCTGCTATTTACCGATGTGAAGATCTCTCGTACGGAGCCGATCCTGGCAGCAGCATCATGTCAAGTTTATGATTAACATGCATTGTCATCGGTTCTAGACCAGCATGCAAAATTTTGTGTCAATCGGATACCGGAAAGTGGGTGAAATGAAACTTGCAAGATTTGTTAACATATATGTATACAAGTCAAGTAAAATAAAAGATTTCAAAAATATGACTTGTTGTGAAGATCCTCATAGCGTTATTCCATTCAATTTCGAATTTGGTCGTGTTAATACCAAAGGGGTTCAAGATTATCAGCCTTTATAAAAGTACATGAAGTGGTGAAGTGATAAGAAATCATATGATATCATGTACTGGGGGTTCCATTTACGCATGTAGATCATATTTATTCACGAGTACTGCGAAATTTTGAGATTGATCCGTTGTCTGATTTGTCAGACACGTCTAATTAAACCTCATCGTGAAAAGCCCTGTATATTTTTTGAATAGATGTGAGTCGAGAAACTTTCCAATCATTTGGAAGAATCCCAGTCTTGGATCTGTTAAACAGGCATGTGGCGAAGTGAATCACACTTGAATGGGGGCACTATTATGTACAAAACATAAGGTCCACATCAGGAGGCTTCCTTAGCACTGTTTCAACCAGTGAGCTTTACTTCTGTCGCTTCCAAGAGAGAGGAAGGCTCTTAGCGCCAAAATGCAATGGATATTTTAGACGAAGAACGGGAGCCGCCACGTCTCGGGAGACGAGAGTTCCCACGTCTCCTACACCTCGAGACGTCTACTCTTCAGAATGCAAAAGGATGAGTGAGGGATTTCATACTCTACCAAGTTAGCGCTCTACACTATTTATTATGGCCGATTCCGATGTAGGGCCGTTAATTAGTGCTGTCCGAAACCGACACGCTTTTTGGGATAAAAATCTCGACATTTATAAGAACTGAAATGAAGTCGTAAATAGTTGGTTGGGAGTCTACAAGGGTCTAAGAGTGAATTCTGCAAATTCATCCATACTGAACATTGATCTAATATGTTCCATAATGAGGATACAAATCGGATAAGGTTCAACTTCAATGTAATGAAAACACATCCAGATCGTAATCGAAAACATCCCTATTCATCCGGATGCTACGGCAAAGCAATGTTTTATTCATGAAGACGCATTCACACATATATTAGGTAAATTGAAAACCGATCATAGCGGCAGGTGTGAGTCGGAAATATTCACCCATAACTCCTTAATCCCAATCGAAATTTGATTTAGAAGCAGTTTCTGAACTCGATCACTCATTACATTTAAAGCGATATTGGTCGGGATCGGGCTGGTCCACCGCTTTCTGGCTTAGACGGGCCACATTATTCATCCATAAATCCTGGAAAGACGACCGTTATTTCGTGACAATTCAACTGTGATCCTCAAGAGATAATCATAGCATCTACTTCAGAATTTAAGAATTACAAATTTGATTTTTTTCTGGATACACTGGGAAAACTCGCTCCAGGTGATCACTTTGAAAAAAAAACNGTAAAATGGTATTCGTTACGTGTTCAGAGATAGAGTAGTCCATAAACTCTCTACTACCTACTACTTACATGTTGTTGAGTTTTACCTGAGTTCTTCTTCTTCTTAGTTGACCTCAGATATATATATATGTGAATCCCATCTCAAGTGTCTATCAATTGTTATTCCGAATTATTTCAAGTGATTTTTTGACTGTTGACTGTTAGATTGTTGTATTGGAACCAGTCACACACATTACTCAAGTCTTGTTCTGTTGTTTTCAGATCTGCCCATGTTTTCCCTTGTAGATTATTGTTATATCACCTGCAAAACTGTATAGTTTATTTTCATATCGTGATGACATTAAAATATTTATATATAAAGTAAGTAATAGAGGTCCAAGTACCGTACCCTGTGGAATACCGTAAGTGTGTTAGTGGATATGTTTGTCAATCTGCGTCGGTTCGTTTGAAAATTATTCAGTAAACCGGTAAAAACCGGTCGTAACAAATAAAAATCTCAGTAGAAATAAGACAAAAGTTATTTTCCCTATCCTACATTTACAATACGCACTAATATTCAGTCGCTGACAGGATTGAAATTGAAAGCAAAACGAACTAAAAATGCGGTCTCATTCCACTTTATCAATTATCCTACGAACAGGTTACTTACACGCGTAGCACAACGAACTTTTCGATTTTAGGAACGCCTCTCGTTTGGTTTATGGTGCGTTTGCCGCGGGGACACATGTGTAAAAGTGGCGATTTTGGCTGAAAGAACATTCAATTACCGCCTGGTCTCCGATGGCGGAATTTCAGACCTCGATAAGTTAATATGAGCTGACCTAATCTCTGTAATGGGACCGCAGGATTATTTATCGTGCTGGAGGAAGCCGTTTAATCTCGATCTGAATCGAAGAAACTACGGAGATGTTCATGTAGTTCATACGTGACTTACGATTCACTGGTGGAAAAAAAGTTTTTTCTTTTCTTCAGTATCAAAACAGGGTGGACATATACATGTTGTGCAGAGGAAAATCTACCTGAACTTTGAGTTTATGATTATTCCAATGAATACTCTTTCGAACTCATTAGGAACTCGTTGTGAAAACCTGAAAAATAATGAACCTTCAAAGGAATTTGGATCCCAAATCGTCCGTTCGACGGTTGTTATTTTCTTGACAACAGGGAGGCTTTGGACGTTTCAGTTTGGAGTATTTACATGACAGAATGGTACTGGATGGAGCCTGTGGAGTTGTCAAGAGGTTGGATGTCCTTGGTGCGCATCTATGGAATGGCAGAAATGTCAGCTTTCTTCTTCAGGGCAACTACTCAAGCATCTGTTGAACTCAGTTTAGTTTTCGATACGGAACGAGGTGATCACCGCAATGGAACTCTTTCAGCAAAAGGTCCACATGAAAGCCACATAGATCACTTAACTCCTGCGACAACAAATGGGTAATCCAACACCATTGAAGACCTCAGGTCGTGTGGGCTGGATTCGAAACCTAAGGAGTCCACCATGGCCTGCCAGGACAGTATTTTCAACAGCTCAGTCTACCGTAGTCGCGTGATGGGTATATAGGTTCTTGACGCCAGGGGAAGGGGCAGGGCCTGTTAGGTTGTCCAGCTTCTGAGGCCTCGGCCTGTATCCATCGACATAACGCGACCCAAAGAGTGAAGTTAGGTTAGATCTAAAGTGAGTGGTTCTGTTCAACCCTCCACTGCAACTCACAAGGGTTTATTGTGGCTTACCCAGCTTCTTGACAAAACTGATTAGTTTGTATGGTGAGTGGTCTTTCAGGTCAGTTAGTAAGAATACGGCTCTGCCGAACTCTTAAAACCTGATTTGGTCTCCAGCGAGACAGGCACAAAGTATATGCTCTGCTGTTTCATCATTTCCCAAACAGAGGCGACACACACTGTCTTCCGACAGTCCGATTCCCTGCATATAATGATTGAAATGACGGTGACCTGTAGTCGTAGTTCATCCCTACTTTAGTCTAAACAACTGTTTGGTACTAAGCTTCTGAAGGTGAATTAACGCCTTGGAGCGAGCCAATCCTGAAAGATTCTGCCAGAAGTCCATAAATCTTCTTCCAGGGGTATTTCACCCCATGTGGTCACCTGGATCTTAACTGCAATAATGAGACCTATATTAACGTACGGGGTCATTGCATGGGGAATTGAAGTTTTACGAGAAACGACCAGTCAAAACTTATATCAAACACAGCGATTGGCTTGTTCAAACATCACAAGAGCCATGAGAACAACACCAACCGCTACAATGAAATTAATTACTGGTCTGACGCCACTGGACCTGTACGTTAAGGAGGTTGGGTTGATGGCCATGCGCACGGCTGGTGTAAATCTCGAAGTAGGATCAATTGATCCTGAGCCAATGGCTNTCAAATGAGAGTTAGGACATCTGTCAATTTCTTTTCCATTGGGTGTTTGATGATACATTTTAAAATTATAAATTTTAAATCATATTTTTTTTCAACTGAAACTGAATATATTCGCAATATTGTTATGAATTTTGACCTTGACGTAAAAAACAAGCGTCCATATAATGGAATGAACACTCTGAAAACGTTTTTGCGAATGTCCAAACCTTCGTGCCAAACCTACACAGCAGTTCTATTGTGACAAAATGTATCGAAAATTACATCAGCAGCTACAGCTTCAGTTGACCTACACTGGTCAACAGAATATGCCCAATCCTGTTCGAAATCGAAATAGGATTATCTGAACAAAGTGAATCTAAAATTGGATGTAGAGCTCGCTCAAAAATGTGTGAATAAACAGTGTGTTGAGTTTGAAAGAATTAACTTTCACTCATGTTTTCATGTGATCAATGTAACTGCATTTCTTGAAGACCTTATATGAAGCAAATAATAAAATAATGATGATAAACTTTTGAAACAAGCTCTTATTTAAATTGAAAGGGTTATATTTTTTTTATTTAAGTGCCCTAAAAAGATCAAAATAAAATATTAAATCACATTAACCACATTCATTTATGACTTTACAGAATTGAGATTATAATAAAAGCTTGTCGCGAGGCCTAGAAGAAATCTCTACATATTCAGTCAGATGAAATTTAAATTAGGAAACATTCTAACAGATCAACTAGGTACTGCAATAAATTTCAAACCCGATAAATCCTGTGTTTGTAAAAAAGTTATTCAATGTTAAAGTTCCACATTTTAAGCATTCACGGCACTTCTATCCAATTACAGACATTATAAATTGCTTACAAGTTCAGTAGATGCCTACCTAATTAAAAAATTTCAATTAGAAATTGAAATTATCACGACAAGCTTTTATTATTATTTCAATTCTGTATTCAAATTACTTTCAATTGATAGTTATCGATCAATACGAAAGTTCATCTATAAAACGGAGAAAAATGAAAAAACTTAAGGAACGAAGAAAACTATTATTAGGATAAACTATATTCTATAAAAGTAGGTAGGTACTCACTCCTCCGGCAGACCTTATAGAAGAATTGGCTTCATTTCATTGATGGCGTCATTATTACATGGACGAGTCCCAGTTAATTTTGAAGAGTCTAATTCTTCTATCAGGAGGCCTTTGGCATTTCAAGTTAACGCTTTCATTGCCGAGTTTTTCATTTCGTTTAAATTTCTCTTTCTCTAACCTTCCTTTCCTTTGTGTTGACGTTTCATTATTTCCCAACAAAAATCCTGTAAATGATTGATGCCGGTAATTGATCAGAAAGTTCCGGAATACTCGCAAAATAAAAACGAAAAACACTGGAAGTTCTACAAGTAAAATCCACTTTCGAACGATTCAAACGGTAAATGAAAGAACTTTGGATCCTTATCAAAGTACGCCTCTGATAATAACTTATTAATCGACCTACTTGTTTTCAACAAAACAGTCATTTGAAGACCATCGAAAACTTTTGAAAGGATTTTTAATGAGATCTAACTAACTGATCTCGTGAACAGCTCTTTAGAAAGTTCTACTAATTTTCGAGATGGAACGCTAATTGCAGGTGAGCAGTTTTTCCCTTGTTCTAGTTATTGCGTGTACTGAAAACGACTGACGTATAACGAAAATTTCAAAGACAGGTCATCCCTGTGAGACTTTGACTGACAAATTTAATCACAAGTCATAATATGAGTAGTAGTGTCAAAAACCATATATGGTATAACCATATGGGTATATTTTTCGAAAAGAAAGGTTTCGGATTTCTACTTCTCCATTTTCAGACACGCTTTTTGTATGAAGATGGAGAAGTAGAAACCAAAACTTTTCACAAATCGTCAGTGGGCATACTTGAAGATTGGCTATAAATCAAATCAACTGAAGGAACAATTTGTACAAACCTGTTTTAACTCCCTACACTGTAGATTGATGGACTGACACCTATCAGAAAACAACTACTCTCCTGCCTAATACCACGAAGGACGTTGGATCAATCCGAGAAGTGTCAGTGAGGGATTCTTCATAGAAGAAATCGTTTAACAATCAGCATCAATGTATGAAGTACAACACTTTCTATCAGTGTATATACAGGGTGTCCCATATAAAACTCCGCGGGCAAATATCCATATTTCGTGAAGACAGATGATTTTAATGTCAAAGGGTCCTCTTATTTGCGAAGAGATCCAGTAATTGGCGTCATACATTAGGGCGTCGCGTAACCTAGATTTTCCGATTCGTTTTTGGATTCTGCATTAAATTCGGAATTCAGTCATATAGCACACTTGTAGTTTTCCTTGAATACTGATGAAAAAAGGTAAATTTTATTGCATATTATAAAGAGGGCCATGAATAAGTCAAAATGATTGCAATGAAACGAGTTTGATGAAATGAATCCATCAGTTATGATTTCATTGTCTGTTCAATTATATCAAATTGCGTATTTCTGTACAAATTGAAATGAATGTTTCAAATTCCAAAAAAATATGTTACTTTGACGATAACTCGACTAACATGATGATAACTGAATCAATTAATGACAACAAGAATAATTTTATTGAGTGTACGAGCTGCCTCCTTTCACGTAGAATACACATATTGCATCTTTTCAGTAATTCCCGATTCGTGATTGCTGAAAGCGTCTCTCGCGCTATGGAAGCACAAACATTTGTGATACTATTTTTCAAATCCTCTACATTTTGTGGACGTCGCATACAAACTGAGTCTTTGATATATCCCCACAAAAAGAAATCTAGTGGAGTAATATCTGGACTTCGAGCTGGCCATGGTATTGGACCTCTATTTCAAATCCGTTTCTCATTAAAAGTATCATCCAAACATTGTGTAACTATTCTATTATTATGTGGAGATGCGCCATCTTGTTGAAACCACATACTCAGTCGAGTTTGTATTAGTGAATTCTCCAAGATATTCGGCAATACATGTTGTAGAAAAACCAAGTACATCTTCCCATCGAGAATTCCTTCTAAAAAATGAGGTCCTATCAAATAACCATCAATGATTCCACACCAAACATTAACCCCCACACAGACTGAAATCTCGTTTCTTGCACCCAATGAGGGTTCACGTCATACCAATATTGACAATTATGTTTGTTTATTATACCATTGTTATGGAAACGGCTTTCATCACTCCATAATATGGTTTTCAGAAATTGATCATCATCATGAATACGACAATTATGCAATGAAGTTCAATTTTCTATCAGCATCTCCTGAATATGGGAATATATTTCAGTTATTAAAAATGAAACATGAAAATTATTACGTGGATGTAGTCCTTGAACCACATGTATTTTGTATGGATGGAATTCGTTTTTTGACAAAATACGTTGTATTGACGATTTCTAAATATTACAGAGCATTGAAAAAGTATCATCCAAACATTGTGTAACTATTCTATTATTATGTGGAGATGCGCCATCTTGTTGAAACCACATACTCAGTCGAGTTTGTATTAGTGCATTTTCCAAGATATTCGGCAATACATGTTGTAGAAAAACCAAGTACATCTCCCCATCAAGAATTCCTTCGAAAAAATGAGGTCCTATCAAATAACCTTCAATGATTCCACACCAAACATTAACCCCCCACACAGACTGAAATCTCGTTTCTTGCACCCAATGAGGGTTCACGTCATACCAATAGTGACAATTATGTTTGTTTATAATACCGTTGTTATGGAAACGGCTTTCATCACTCTATAATATGGTTTTCAGAAACTAATCATCATCATGAATACGACAACCATGCAATGAAGTTCAATCTTCTATCAGCATCTCCTGAATATGGGAATATATTTCAGTTATTAAAAATGAAACATGAAAATTATTACCTGGATGTAGTCCTTGAACCAAATGTATTTTGTATGGATGGAATTCGTTTTTGACAAAATACGTTGTATTGACGATTTCTAAATATTACAGAGCATTGTTACTTGTCTGGTAGAACTATATGGTTCCATAACCATTTGACTTAGCACTGCAACACTGTGATTCTCATCAGTAGTCGTTTTTTGTTTTTTTCGCTTCCGTTCATTATAACATCCATTTCGTGCCAAAGATTTTGCTAAGCCAGCGAATGTTTTGTCTGCCTAAAAGGTCTTCTGAAAAATCGATAAATACATTATTGCATTCATTTTGACTTATTCATGGCCCTCTTCATAATACACAATAAAATTACCTTTTTTTATCAGTATTTGAGGAAAACTACAAGTGTTCCATACGGTCGAATTCAGAATTTAATGCAGAATTCAAAAACCAATTGGAAATACTGGGTTACCGTTTGAAAAAATTGGCGTCGGTATCTCGATACCCTAACGGATGACGCCTATTGCTGAATATCTACGTAAATGAGAGGACCCTTTGACACCAACAAATAAGGATATTCTTTTCCATTTTTTATATAGTTGCCCGCGGAGTTTTATGTGGGACACCCTGTATAGTGTATATATAGTAGAATGAATATTCACTGAAATATGGAGCTACAAAACCACATGACATCAAAACATATTGTTGTCATTTCAAATCTGCTCCTCTTCCCGAAGAATAGACTAATATTCTACAGCAGAACAACAATGGATATGGAATCAAAAACAGGTCGACCACCCCGAAGTGGACTAGGATTTGAGGACCCTGGTGGAGACTGACCCATCAAAAATGGTGAAGAACTGGGCATCAGCCCCAATGAGGATTTTGATGACTCAAAACAAATTGAAAAGGTCAAAAAGCCCAAAAAGTGAATGCCTCACTATTTGGAAGAATAACAGAAATTTTCACGTTTCGATGTCTGTTCTTCTTTGCTTTTGCGCAACCAAAATGATCCCTTTTTGAATCGGATCGTCACGTGTGGTGAAAAACGGATCTTCTGTGACAACATGAGACGTTCAGGATACCGATGATTCACCCAGGCAACTCCCAAAGGCGAAAACCCACCAAAGAAAGACCATGGTTACTATATGGTGGTTAGCTACTGGTATTAAACCATCACAGCAGAGTCCTATCATGAGAAAATTGTATCAGCAGCAGCCGGAACTGGTCATCAGAAGACATCCGATTCTACTTCACGACAAAGCTTGTTGACACGTTTCACAAATTTCAGTTCGGAAATTGAATGAATTGACTATTTCCTACTGAATGAATAGAAACCGTCAGGTATCTTCTTTGTATAAAATTGAAAAGTTTGATCAAAACGTTATCACAATAGAGATTATAGAAAAGTCGTCATGAGTGAATCATTTACTATGAAAGTGTTCAGTAGAAACATTATCTTGAAATGAATTCGTTCATTGAAAATGTTCGAAATCTTTCACTTTGAGTCTCTATTAATATGAGTCCATTTTGATATTACTTGGTTATAATTTCTATCCAAAAGCGAACCCATAGCTTGGTGTATCCATTAGACCAGTTCCTTCCATATCCGGTTAATAAAAAAGCGAGCGATAAGGAATTTTATTTTTTTTATGACTGTGTGTTTTTCAGCTGAATCTTCTTCCTCTTATTACAGTTCAATTATTTGCCATAGTTATATGTCTTCATTTTACAAAATATATATGATTTTCCGAATGACAGATTTCGAAGTGGCCTTGTCGGTCACCTGATATGAATCTTTCATTAGATTTTCTGTTGTGATACATGTAAAATGACGAAATGTGTGTCATAGTCAACCTCACCGGAATATCAGCGTGTGCGAATCAAACTGGCAACGGTTTGAAATTAATCGGTACTGAATCATTATTGAATGGATATTGTCGGACAACGACTCCCGCATTCACTTGATCACTTGTTTTCTGCATTCTCCAATCAGGAGATTAAAGTTTTTGCAATGATATTCAGGTTAAGAATTTCCTAAATTTCACGAGTTTCTATATTTCTTCGAGAAAGTTTGCCCTGAAATGAATAAACTCACCTGTATGTTAACATATAACTGCCCTTTGATCTTGATGCAAAATATACATTCGAAATATGTGTGTCTTCTAATCATTATCATCAGTAACAAAAACAAACTACCAAATTATCAAGCCCTAGATGTGGAAGGAAGCAGTACTTGATATGATTGAAGAACAAACTACTACCAGTACTACGCATCATCGATGCGTGCAGGATAATCGAAGATACTCCAGGAATATTTTCCAGAATATCCAGTTTGCATTTATGACGATGTATCTCTGTAGTTGTTCGTGAAACAATTTTTTGCTGCAAACTGGTTTATTTTGGGCAAAAAACAAATTTTTTGTTTAGAATGAAACAGGCTATCGGGAATAAATTTTTAAATGGTAAACAAATAATAAGACAGAAAGTTACATTGGAAATAAATTTAAGGGGTTGCGTTTTCCACCCCTTACAACCACGGGGTTAACCGAATAAATCACTGGCTAAGTGTCTTTTTGGTAGTACAAAACGTCAGGTTGATTTCAATATTGTAACTTTTTCAGTGCTTGTGAAAAAAAATGTTATACAAATTTTATATATCCCCTTTGAAGGGCTGTATCTTAACAAGGGATACTCCAATGTTTCTTTATATGGAAGATCCTATCTTTTTTTCGATGAGGAATCACCTTCTTAAATGTTTCACACTTATTCAGTTACACCCTGTATATGTGTTTGTAAAAATATGTTCAAATTTTATAATTATTTTGAATCTTTAAATTACTATTGTACTCAAATGACAAATGTAATTTATTTTTCCTTTGGGAAACATTCTGTAAAACAGACGAAAAATAATGACCCATGCGCAACCATTTGATCCTACATGGGTTTCTCCGTTTATTTGCAAATGACACCCAAAAATTTTCTATGCCATTATTATAGACATTCTGATGTGAATAAACTTATTATTAGTATTATATCAGTGTCTTCTAACTATATATTTCAATATCGAAAACAAGTGTTAGTTTTGAGAGAAAAAAATGTTGGGTTTCGAGTATTTTCACTAAGGCGCAGAACAAACAGAGAATTTTATTTCGAAAAAACTATCCTTGTTGAACTCTGCCATCAATATCAGAATGTTTGTTAAATTATGACGAATATGAGAGTGATGATTGAAATTACTGAAGGTCTGAATTACAAATGTCCAAAATCAAATCAAAACTCGCCTCTCATCTTTTCTTCAGCACCTTGTGAACTATCCATGAACGAGTTATAAGCCATTGCTCTCGGTTTCAAAGCAATATCATTTATTTTTCGAATAAATCCATTCTGTTTTCCCAGAGATATAAAATTTCACTGAAACCCTGCTCCGATTGAGATCATTTACATCCATTCAGAAAGAGAATCGTAACTCTTCGATAAATTCCCACAGCATCCAAGTTAGAAAAGATCTCGAAAATGCACATCCGAATTTCTATATAGGCACACAAATCAACTTTTTGTAACTCGGTTTTTGCATCGAATGCACTATGAAGTATGTGATTTATTTTAAGTCATATATCTTTGCGGTTTAAATAAGAGAGAAGAATGAATTCGAGACCCCAATTCACAATTCACTTCCGCCACTTCGCTTATTTCATGAAAGAAATGCTTTCCACTTTTACCTCTCCACATGGAAATTTGAAGTTTAGAGTTTTCGAATGACACTTGAGTCTTCTCTATTTTTATTTCATGGGAGATGTGTCGGATTTATCGCTGGTAAAGTGTCGTTTCGCATTAAGAAACATGAAAGAATGAAGCATTCATTTCGCAACACTCAAAACATTTGGAGTACTAGGTTAACTGAGTTTACTTATTTGAATGATTTCTAAAACGAAGGTGAAAATCAAAGATTATAATATGAACCTATGTAGTGAAACAGTCTGTGACAGTGAAAAGAATTCATTATATCTATTATTTGTTTACGATATTTATGATGAAAAGTGAGGTTTTATTTCGTGAGAGACTGAGTGCGAAACGAGCGTAGCGAGTTGAACACAACTGTCCTGTTTTCATAATGAAATAGATTAATTTAGTATTTCTATAAAAACACATTTTGACATCTCAGTCAACTATTTTCATGTTATAGCATTTGCTGTGATGTGGCCGTGTCAGGTGACGCCGAATCACCTGGTTACCAACAAACAGTATTGTTTACAGCTCACGCGTTTCATTGAAGTCACATTTGAAGTTCTTGCTGATGTTTATGTCTCGAATAAAATTTCAGCGAAACCGTTTTCTTAGCCTATCTAGAAGATAAATTAAAAATATGGAACTCGTCAACTTTGTGGAGCAAGTTTTCAATAATAAAGTCGAGTGCACTCGTTGAGAATAGTATTAATACAAGAGAATAATTCAAGGTAATCAATAACATTAATGAAGGAGGAAAATGAAAGTTATCGACCCAAAAAATAAAAAAATCTTACGTTTGAACAAGTCCAGAGGTTTATGAATGAGGCGCCAGATGAAATCTATTCGATGATAAAAGTTTCTGCTATTTTCGGAATAAGGTAAGGTGGGGCAAGTGTGAATTTGGGGCAAGTATGAACTTGTCTAATATCCCCGCTAAACCAGGCGACAGCCTAATGCCATCTAGTGAGGAATAGCTCATTCTCATAATGTTCCATAACAATCATTTAATATGAAAAAGGGATCTTCTGAATTCGAAATATATTCCTCATTTTCCTAACCTACAAATTATAACCCTGAACGAGTACGTGGTGTATATTTCGAGCTGTCAGTTTATAATTGAAATCGAAGGTAAGGATCCATTTTCATATACGATTCTTCCGCTCAAACAATGAGTTAGACTATAAGAGTGCCGTTTTTTCTTGAAATTGTCTTTTAACATTTTTTGAATGCATGTCACACTTGCCCCGTGATTAAATGTTATTGGGGATAGTGTGACCTATTTGTTGGGGTAAGTGTGAACCTGTTTCATGTGGCTAGTCTGAATAGTGATATTTTTTTAGCTACGGTACGAAATTACTCGAAAATCTCAGAGAGCCAAAGAATATACCACGGTGGCCTTAGAACATGCATTAGAAGAGGTCAAGTCTGGTACTTCAACGATTTATCGTGCTCATAAAAAGTATAATATTCCCAAGATTACTCTTTTTTATCACATGAGAGGGGTTCGAGACAAAATTAGTAGGACTCAAGGAAGAGCACCCGCGATACCGTTGGATGATGAAGAGAGGTTAGCAAGTGGCCTCAAAATAATGGAAAAATGGGGCTTTGGAATTACAAGAAAAGAAGTTTTGCGAATTGTTTCCGAATATGTTATCACTAATAATATCGAAACACCTTTCAAAAACAGTTTTCCTGGGGAAGACTGGTTCTTAAGATTCAAATCTAGACATCGCTTGAGTATCAAAAAACCCCAGAGTGTTGAATATGCTAGAAAGAAAATGACAGACCCGTTTGTCATCTATGAATATTTTGATATCCCCGAGAAAGCAATTAAGGACAATGAACTGTCCCTGAAACCAGAATTAATATGGAATCTAGATGAATCGTCCTTTTCACATGACCCAAAAAAATCGAAAGTTGTTGGAGCCCGTGGTCAACCTAGTTCCAGAACAACAAGCGGGCCAGGCAGAGAAAACACGACGATTCTCTCCGCTATTTCAGCTTCAGATCTGAAGGCCCCACCACTCATAGTTTTCAAAGGAAAACACATTTGGGATAGCTGGATAGCAGATGAAAGGAATATTTTCGAGGAAATGGCTTATGCTGCGAGTGCCAAGGGTTGGATGGAGGCGGATATTTTTTTTAACTATTTCCAAAAAACTCTTTTTTCAGTACCAGGCCAAGAAAGGCCAATTTTACTAGTATATGATGGTCATAGTGAAATTAGTGGAGCTAGCACGAAATAATGATATCATAATACTTAGATTACCTCCGCATACCTCACATCTCTTGCAACCACTTGATTTAGCTGTATTCAAGTCTCCTAAAAATATGGATAGGGAACTCGTCATGTGGCAAAGGCAAAATATTGGTCTTAAAATCCCGAAAAAGAAATTTTCAGAGTTCTTGGGCTCAGTATGGAAAAATCATCATTCTGATGTCATAAAGAATAATTTCAAGAAGGCAGGAATTGTTCCAATCAACAAAAATGTCATATCTAGTGAAGTATTCGATCCGGAATCTTCAAGGAGATGGAAAGATGAAAGAAATAAGCAGGGGTCCGTTGAACCAGTACCATCAACTTCCTATTATCAAGCCACTATCCACACTATTTCTATCAATGAACAAACCGATATTATTAGCTCTGCTTCCACAGCCCATAATACTGTTATCGAGAGAAGTGACAGTACCGTCGAAATTCATCCAAAACATTCGTTCGAACAACTGTTATTGAGAACGGTAAAACAAACGACAACACCAGGTTCTTCTAAGAGAAAAAGAGTCGCAAATGGTGCGGAGGTCATAATTCACCCTGAAATTATTCAGAGACTCATTGAAGACTCAAGAAGAGAAAGAGAGCTTAACGAAATCAAAAAATAAAACGCAAAAACGACCGAAGAAAAGAAATAATGGAACCAAGGAAGTAGTTCCTAAGAAAGTCTCGATAAAAAAAAATCCGTATAAGTACAAGCAGTGAGTATTCAGAAGATTCAGATGATGTGATTTACGATAACTCCGACGATGACTCAGACCCTGAGATATTTGAAATGGAAGACGGGGAAGCAGAAGAAGAGAAAGGGGTAGAAAAAGAAAGGAGATGAAGGAGAAAAAGGAGGAAAGGGAGAGGAGGGAGGTGAACAGTATGAAGAAAATACAAAGCTGAAGCTATCCTTAGATGAATGGGTTTTGGTGGAGTATAGAATCAGGAAATGTGTCATTTTGTTGAGCTGATAACAGAGAAGGCAAAGGATAACTTGTGGTGTGTGAAATTTACAAAGTTCAGAGACAACCAGTTCACTTGGCCAGATGTGGAAGACATTGATACACTCTCTGATGATGAAATAACAACCGTACTTCCATCACCACTGGTCATCAGATGGGGTTCAATGAAATTCCCATTCGATTTTTCCGACTTACATTTGTAATGTTTTTCTTTCCAGAAAAGTTCAATGTTGAAATGTTCATAATTTTTTTCTGAATGAAGATACCTCAGAAAAAAAAATGTGGTGAAAGCTCTTTTACTGTTTATTCACACTTGCCCCAAAGAGAGATTTACGTGCATTAATTACTTCAAATTTGGCCAGAGTCACACTTGCCCCCAATTCCCTGCGAAGTGTGACCTATGGTCTTGTATATATGAATTAATGAATAACATCCATGCTATATTTTTATTAATACTTTTCTGTGGCGCAGTATAAAAGTTGACATTAGAAGTGAATACGTGCAGAATTCCATTGTTCTATTATTTGAGGTTCAATAGATGGACTCAAATAATTTCCAACTAATGAAAATTACGGTCACACTTGCCCCACTTTACTATATATTGTTAAAACTTCGGTTTGGGGGGTGACTCAGGGGTAGCCTTATGAGGAAAATACCATGAGGGAAACACCAGAATACTTAGATACGAGGTTTATTGCCTAGAAGTTGTACAAGGGGGTCCTTCCCCAATTAGGTCCCACTAACAACTGTTCTATTATGATACATCATCATCAAATATAAAATATGTTGACATCATCAAAACTATCAAGTCGAGTAATCAGCTACCACGGTCTCCTCTCGCTCCGTACGCCTCGTGTTGGTCAAAGTGACATTATGTTGCGTCGTTGCATCGGTGCTAAATTAAGGGTAGAGTCCTTGACCGCCATATGTCATCATCTTGCCACAATACGGAGCCTGCCGGCGTGTAGAGGTGTGCTATTTGTTGAGAGAAGACACCAAATTGATAGATAAATCATTGATTGTTCAAATTTCAAATACAAAAACAAAAACAGATCGTTCTCTTTGCATTGTTGGAAAAATCATTGACTATTTCAATGAAACGTGGCATTACGCTCTTCTGTTATCAATTATCAACGTTTTCTTCTGAAATACTTAAATTTATGAAATACTCAAATTATAAATGCAGTATGAATACGTTTGGGAAAATGCCTTCTACCATTGCTGAGTTTCTGAACCTCCCGCAACTGAAGGAATATACAGGTCACTGTTTCAGAAGGTCTTCTGCTTTTTGCTAGCAGAATCAGGAGCAAATATAACGGATATTGAGGAGCACGAAGGATGGAAGTCTACAACAGTAGCTGAGGGTTACATCGATCAATCTATTTCTTATAAAAAGGCTACTGCTGAAAGAATAATCCCAACAGCTAGCTTCAGCGTTACAGCATCGTCCTCTCCACTTCAAGAATTGAATGTTAATGCCCATAGAATTGTTAACTCAGATAGTTCAAATATATTACAAGGCTTTTCAACATCGCCAAATATCCATATCAGCAGTTGTTCTAATTGTTCTTCTCATATTAATGTTCATAAATAATAATAATAATGATAATGTTGATCTATATCTATATATATTGTTCATAAAAACTTTCTTGAAAATTGAATAATTATGTTTTGTTCATTGCTATTTGGTCAAAAATACTCGTGTTAACAGTAGTGATAAAAATATTTTCAACGTTACTGTGTAAACATCATCTTTCAATTCTCTTGACAACCATTGAAAATGTCACTTTTGATGACAGTTGTACAAAAAATACTTTTGTCAACAATGGTTACAAGGTGGATTTTACTGATGAATTCCATATTACTGGAGATCACCAAGTGATCATCTTCAAGAGGAACGTCATCTTCCTCTTCATCTTTATCATCAAGAGGTGTCGATATGTTGAAATAACGGTTTGGTGTTGGGATGAAATTCCAGTAATATTCACGAGAACAAGATAATTACCAGGTTTATCCCACTTCAAGAAACGATAATGAGCGTCATTCTTTGGTGAACCCACTAATAACATCGCTCATTCTTTGTTGTTTTGGACAGAAAACTTACCTGGACGTCTCATATTAAGCATGTGCAACAAAAATGTGAAGAGTGAGCAAAATGAAATGTTTATGTTTAACGGTTTCATTGAGAAAAAAATAATAATAAAGGTATAGTAATGTACTGGAAACTAAAAAATAATTCTGGAGGTCCTTGGAAGCAGTCATCACACCACTATCCTTAGCAATCTACGGTATTGATCAGATGAAAAAATAATAAAATCGTTGTACTACGAATACGTAGTGGATTTTTTGAGAATAATCAATAAGAATGAATTTAATATTTTGAGGTATTTATAGATATTATTCAAAAGGTGGATAACATAAAATCATATTTTGAGATTGTTAATTGTAGCTAATCGTAGAGCCATCGGAATTCCTTACAACAGTTTTTTGTATGATAGTTCTGCTAGGCAAGATCATAGAATCCTGAAAATTCGTAGAATCGTAAAATCGCAATATCATGAAAAGCATACGATCATAAAAAGCATGAGAACTGATGAAAGTATAAGAATCATTAATAACCTGATGAAATAGGTAAAAAAAAGTATTGAATGGTTTCATTGAAAAAAAATGATAATAAAGATGTGGATAATCTACTGAAAACTGAAAAAACAATCTGGAAGGTACCAATCAAAATACCACTCTGCTCAGCAATCCATGGTATTGATCAGATAAAAATATAACTGAATAGAACTGGCCGTTCGTTCATTGTATCATTTTAATTATAGAAGGGTTTTACAAAAACCGCGACACGTGTTTCGCTATACAATAGCTTCCTCAAGCAACTACTGTGAAGTGAAACACGTATCGAGTTTATGTAAACTATTCACAGTGGAAATATTACAGTGAACTGTATTAGTGAGTTTTCCGTCACAGAAAAGTGCTTCATTTTCTTTCAACGACTAGATGTTTGTCTGCAGAGCGAGTTGAAATTCTTTTAAGAGTTTCAAAGGCGTTGTTATAAATATATCTAATCGAGAGAAGATCATGTTGAACGATGAAATTCACATTCTATTTGCTTCCATAATGGGCTAAAAATTTATTAACGTTCGTTTTTTTTAACGAACTCACTCCGACACGTTATCTGAAATTTTCAAAATTCATTAGATTATTTAACAATCGTTCCGTGATAACACAAGTTTTAAACCTAAAAATATATCAACTTCTGAATCAATAATCGGATGATAGAATCACAGGACACAGTTTGAAACTTTGTATGCGTGTGAATATTTTCTACGTCAAGGATATGAATCGAGGTGAATTTTTGCGACACATATATAGAAAATTGGCGAGCGAATTTTGATCCATTCTCCATTCGTTCTCGATATTTCAACGTTCCATTGGAGCATGTGTAGGATTTCTATTTGTTGTCATTCATATATACGTGGGGTGTGAATATCCAGTTGACTATGTCTGGAATTGTAATATTGTCAATCATTTATATTGCAGACACTCAAAGAAGACCTTTCGATGAAATGAAAAACGATTCCAAATGAATGAACCTTATATATTGACGTTCGAGTACGAAACTACGCCATTTCAGAAGCAATACTACTTTCAGTTTGTTTAATTGTGTACTAAGGTGTCGTTCCCACTAGAGCGATATGATGAGGGATGCAACATAAGCGATCTTTTATCGCCCGATGCAACTTTTATCCTCGCAACACTCAAGTCCACATTGGAACGATACGATAGCCTATAGGATGAGCGACAGAGCAGTTGTTTTCATCACCCATCATGAGCTCCTCAGAGGAGGATGTTGTTTTTGCCTAACTGTACTTGCAAAAGAGGAAACTGGATTCTGGAAAATACTGGTTTAACCCATATAATGTTTAATATTAAACACAGTTTGGCAGTGGTTTCCCGTGAACACAAATTTAGAGAGTTTTATAGAATGAGTTCAAATAGTTACCACGTTTTATTGAGATTGGTGACAAGGGGACTGGAGAGGCACGGGTTCTGCTCCACCAATGTCACGAAGGAAGTAGAGGATTGCACGTCTTCTTGCTGACCCGACATGAACCTGTCGAATGTTATTGCGCCTTTCTAACGCTCAAGTGACCCGGCCACAGACCATATACCCTAGACCAGCGGTCCGCAACCCTGGGGTCGCGACCCCATGTGGGGTCGCGAAAGATATTTATGGGGTCGTCAAAAAAGTCAATAAGGTCCTGTACTTATCGAGTTTTATGAAGGTTTACTATAACTATAGTCATGACAGCGATGATTGTAGAGGCATTTCACGTTCAACAGCCACATCTACCATACACATCGATACAGAGAGTGACGCTTCAACTTCAACTAAACAAGCAATCATACATCCAGTTTGGTTTTAAATGTACAGTATTGAATTTGAAGAACGTCCACAGTGCGTTATTTGTTCGGAGGTTTTGGCAAACAAGAGCATGAAACCGGCCAAATTGAAAAGGCACCTAGAAACTAAGCATCCAAGTTGAAGAATAGATATGAATCTTATTTTAACGACATGCCACCAAACTAACGTCACAGCAGGTTAATTTCCAAAAATACACTACTGTTAACCAAAAAGTATTACAAGCATATTTCGAGATTTCCTTTTTGACTGCCAAAACTAAAAAACCTCACAACATTGGCGAGACGCACATTTTGCCAGCTGCAATAAAAATGTTTTCGATCATGCAAGGAGAAAAGTATGCCAATGTACTGAAACCAATTCCACTATCAAGTGACACTGTTCATCGTCATATCAATCTACTTGCTGATGATATCAAAATACAACTTAAAGATCGCGTGAAAGGTCCCTATTATGCTATTCAGCTGGATGAAAGCACTGATGTAGCTAATGTAGCTCAACTTCTGATATTTATCCGATACCGATATGAAAACGACATATGCGAAGATTTTATATTTTTTCAAGGATTAGAAGGAAGAACAATCGGTGGAGCAATTTTTAATGCAGTTAATACCTTTTTTGAAATCCATGATATAAAGTGGGAATATTGTGTATATGTGTGTACAGACGGCGCAGCTGCATTGACCGGCTCCCAAACAGGATTCAAAGCAAAAGTAAGTGAGATTGCACCTCACGTAGACTTTGTTCACTGTATGATTCACCTTGAAGCCCTTGCAGCAAAACATTTGCAACCAGATGTAGATCAAGTGTTGGAATAAGTCGTAACAATAATAAATTTCATTAAAGCTCGCGCATTAAACAGTCGCCTTTTCAAAATAATGTGTCGCGTAATGGGATCAGAATACGAAAATCTACTGTTACATACGGAGGTCAGGTGGTTATCGCTAGGAAAAATACTCTAACGTGTATTTGATCTCAAAGATGAAATCAGAATATTTCTACTTGAACGGTAACCAAAGCTAGCGGAATATTTCTTGAATGAAAATTGGCTGGCAACAGTTGGCTATCTTTCGGACATTATTGAAAAACTCAATGATTCAAATCAATCGTTGGCTTACAAAATAAAAGCTTTTTGTAGGAAAATAAGTTTGTGGATAGACGAAATCAGTGCTGAAAACTACGAGATGTTTGCATGTTTAGAAAAATTTTCTAAGAAAACAATATAAAGCTCGAAGAAGAAATTAAAACCAAAATCATCATGCATCTTACAAACCTTGAGCAAGACTCGGAAATACGAAACCCAGACACGTCACACGCCGACCAATGGATAATTAATTCATTCAATTTGAAAGGGTTATATTTTTAGGAGTGATTATTTTTTGGGAAAGAAAGTTTTTGGCTTTCTACTACTCCATCTGATACAAAAAAATGGATGAGAGAATCTTCCAAAGAAAGGAAGGATTAATCAATTTGAAAATAAGTAACTTTATACATGGATGTGTAGATCATGCAAAGAATTAACTTTCAGACACAAACTGAAAGAAAGTCCTCCTGAAACAGCTACTTTCATATAAACATTGAATTACACGAAAGAAAAAATTCTTTCGAAACAAATACTTCTATATGAACACTGAATTATACAGAAGATACTTTTCTCTATTCACACGAATGTTCGATATACAAACTGATGTATTTCAGGAAGGTGTTTGTAATGCCATAGTTCTATATTATGAAGGTGTCTTTGACGTATATCAAACAGACTCGGGGCTTCTTATGGGCTTCTTCAATTGCCAGAGTTTCAAACCATTCCATATATATGTTGGCTATAACTGGTGAAAGTGACGATTCCATTTGCAGTCCCTCATCTTTCGTGAAGAATTCGACCTTCATTTGGAAAAAGGCAACGGCCAACTCGTCAAACGGTCAGCTCTCGTTGAAACGGTGTAGCGGAGAGGAGGGAAGAGCTGTTCGTTTCAATTCTATAGAATTCTCCAGGGATTTCAAATCATTTTCTATCATAGTTGACCATGAAAGTGTGAACTGATGAAATTCATTACATCATTAATTAAAAATGTATTTTCCTCTATTCTGAAAATTTCCGTTTGTCTATTCGGTGGGTTGGAATTGAAATAAAATTTAAATTCCATAACTCGTTTTGTTCGATTCCGTATAATTTCTGATGAAAACTATTCACCTCTATCAGCAGATCCGCCAAAGAGTTTTTGACGACAGTCACGTCACGTTATTCTTTCATTCAATTTGTAAATGAGTAATTAAAATCAAGTGGAAATTAATGTTTACTTTTAATCACCACTCACGTTCGTTGAGTAATTGGGAATTTTCATTCAGTTCAGAACCAGATCCACCTACATTATTTCTGGATGAACATAATAAATAATTTAGGGGTTTTAAGGTTTTTTAAATTTTTATTTTCACTCAGTATTAAAAATGAAAGTTGATACGTTTCGTGGAATATACTGTTATGTAACTGAATTCATTCCATCAGTAGTTAATTTTGGAAAGGACTGGCTGATAATATGTACCTCCATTAATGAAATGAAATCACTCTTGATTGTCTGTTTGAAAAAAATCTGTGTAAAATCTGTTTTTCCGTTAACCAGCTATCGCAGGGACAACCCTCGGAAGTCGAAACTTGTGCGAGTTGAGGATTAACGAGGTGTTACCTTTTAACGTCTGATTCTCAACAGGCAAGAATAACGCCTTTCAAATCATCTATTACAAAAAACCAGAGTCATATTCTATATGATATTTCAGCAGTAGAGAGATAAAAACATATTTTTCATAGATGGAAATCTTTCAGCAGATAAACTATTGCTGATACTTTTAAAAATTGATGAGTTCCAAACAATCCGATCAATCCGATCAGTCAAATGAAAGACTAATGGCATTACTATTCACACTAATAGAAGTATCTGTATAGGTTCATTGATTTTGAAAAAAATTAACCACGCCGCCCATACCATGCAAAGAAACTGACGACGTTCGGTAACTATTGAATTCGTTCAAACTATACGAAATGAATTCTTATGTTCAAAACCATAATTTATTCATGAATGATTGTAATTATAATATATCGAGAGAAAAGTAAGCCTTTCTAACAGAACTATTTTGCGAAATGAAAATACTCTGCATATCAAAGGAGTGTAGTTTTCTGTATGAGATGTCGCCTTATCACAAAAAATGGAACATACTTCTTCTGAAAAAATCCTTCGTTCTCGTAGTTTTGGTCACCCAAAGGTAGTTGGAAGTCTATTACTCGTCGTCGAATTCTTCCTCCGTACTTTCCTCTATGATTATCCATTCCACCAATTTTATGTCTGGTACTTTGGGTATTTTCATTGTTCTTTTCACTACTGTATCGTTTCACCAATATATTCTGCGACACAACGTTTCCAAAATAATCTTCATTGACTCTTCCACACACTATAAATGTCACATATATTAAAACTGTCGATACTAGTAGAAATTTGTGCATGGTTTTCAATTTCTGTTCGCCCCAAATAACTGATGATTCATTGTTTAAGAGGCTTCTTATATGCTTTGTGAAATGATTAACACTTTATAGATCATTACAGGATACATTAACGCCTCTGTTACTGGGTGATAATAACTTATATCATCTCATTATGCTTATGAAGGCAATTACTGCAAATCTTCAGTATTATGTCGTCAGCTTTATGATTATCTCATAATTAGATTATGTTTACACTGTACCACTATCGATAATACTTATGGAAATACTCAATTCACACCATATAAAAACAGTGACCTTTTATGATCTGAACCTTATGATTCGATGAGCTGAAAGTTTTTCTGGTGAACGGAAAAACTTCTAATATACTGTTGAAACATTTGAAACCTATACTGCATCAAAAATTATTACGAGTATTTACATTGATTTCTCTATGTGAAGATATTACATATATACAAACATAGAATGTTTTTATTCATGGTATCGGCTATTGATAACCTCAACTCATTTCAAAAACGAAAGAATAATGTTGTAACGATACAATTTTTCACTCTGAGTAAGTCTGGTGCTTGATCCAACCAATACAAATTGATAATTTGAAAGAAGAGCTGAAATTAATAGTTCGGCGAGTCTTGGCCAACACCTGCCGATATAAAGGACATGTCTCCCAGCGACCTGTGCACCTTCCTGGAAAGGACAGGATGGACGACGACCTAGGAGGACAACTCCTCGGGAGGATGTACAATGGGTCACATGTGGCCTAAGTGCGTGGGTTTACACTCACCCTCCCTTCACTACAGATACAGAGATACTTCAAACGAGCAAATGTTCAAAATGTTTTTCCTGAATTACTTGACAGTAATACAGTTCATTATTGAACTGACATTCTCGAATGTTTCTGGGCTAATGCTAGTACTAGTTTCGGTAATTCTGTCTCTAAGTTCCTGTAGTGTCCCTGGTTACGTAACAAAATTTTTATTGAATATAGCTCCGAAAGAAAAAAATGCTTTCCAATCCTCATGCCTGGAATTATCTCATCTAACCAATCCCTTGCAAGTACTAACGATACCTTTCCTACCAGTTTGATTGTACCTTGAAACATCGACCATTCAGGACCGTCGTTTGATATACCGTGAGTTTGAGCTTCTCCGGCCAATATATATCAAGAAAATATGGGATTGATAGCTAAACACCATGTAGTGCGACAAGAATTTAAAGCGGGTGTGGATGTTCCAAGGTGACCAGATTACTTCAACCAACAAAAAATTCTGTATATAGGGGAGATCCTTGTACCTTGGGACTCCGTGTACCTCGGGAAAACTTCATAATCATTACAAAATTCAGCCCGAGAATTGCCTCATGCAACATCTAGTGGTCATTCAAAACAACAATTCGATTGCAATCAACAAACTCGGCCATTTAGATACGTCACGTCATTGAGGTGCGTTGTCAAATTTTTCGCGTGCGTTTTTTTCTTCATATGCGTAATAATTGTTGTGTTTCCTGAAAATTTCCAAAGTAAGTAATCTGATATGAGTATAATTAGGTGACAACTACATTTGTTATAACTTATTTAGCAGTTAAACACTGGATTTCCGATTGAAAAAACTTAACCACACTTTTTTGCAAAACAAACGAAATTCGTACCTTGGGACGGTGATATTTTTTTACTTTGGAACTGTCCCTAGGTACAAGTTTAATAATAATAGTGTTTAAGACATACTAACCTATCCTTACAAATGGCAGAATTCAACATCTATATACACACAAAGCATTTGTTTATAACAATTTTTCGAAGAATATCAGATAAAAATTTCAAAAAATCATTTTCATGTAGCTTCTAGCCATAAAAAACCGATCTCAAGTTTTTCATTGAATTCTCAAATTTACTAACATAGGTCAGTTCAATTTTTTTTTAATGACTCACTGAATTAGACTCACGCTAGGCAATTATAGCCTGTTTTGTGATGTCTAAATCAGAATGTCATTGGTACAATTGTATGACTTATGTAATTGTATTCAGATGGCATATGCAGTTCACTTACATTATTTATGATTATACATATATATACATATCATTTTAAAATTCCAAAATTAGCATTCGAAAGAGACTGGACAATTTGAACATTTCGATTGGGGTATAACCTAACCTCAAACTTGGTAGATGTAGTATGTTCTATGGTCTGACAGTTACAACTACCTTGATTATCACAGAGCGGTATATGCATTTTCATTTCGTAGTTTTTGGGTTGATCACGGAGTGTAGTTTACAATTATTCAACCACATGTATATTTTTTGTAAATTTGTTTCAACTGTCTCCCTTATTTCATTCCAAGATGTTCTCGTAAAAATTAGAGCAGTATCATCGACATAGCATATTATATCACCTTCGAAATTGTTAATTTTTGTTATACTGTTAATGTAAATGAGAAAAAGTATTGGCCCATTTGATATTTTCCATAGCCTACTCTAGTTCACTTATAATTATTTTTTTTACTGTTATTTTAGATGCCTCGGAGAAAAAATAACGTTACTAGACCCCAACCAATTGCCGTTAAAAAGATGATTGAAAAACGATGTTCTATCCAAGAAGCGGCGGAAGAGTTTAAGGTTACAAAATCCTCAATAGGTCGTAAAGCTGAATAAAGAAAACGAAACTACAACTTTCATTTATATAGGATATATTTTATTGTCTTGTCTCTATCTGTCTTCGTTCGTAAATTAATTTTTAATTAGTGGTGATAACCAAAGTTTCAAAGCATAACTGTTAAGTTCTTGAACTAAATTAGGTATATGTGAAATCTTTATTCTTACTAACTTTTAAGAGAAAGTGATTATAAATAAATGCTATTAAAAAAACTAGTCGTTTTCTTACTTATGCTCTCTAAGAGTTGATTTTTCAGTTGTCACTTTTTCATCTGACAAACAGGCATATGTGGGTCATATTCTTACGATTCATTACAATGTATTATGTTTTTGAAATTTCAATAAAAATCCTGAAGATATTTGTTCCAAGGTACAAATATCGGTATCCCAAAGTACAAGCCTCACTTTGTACCTTGGGACATAAAACCCAATCAGTTTTTTTTATTTCCTCACAAATAAATCATCGTGTGTATTTTCCCAGCATGAGAATATTTTTATGATCATATTATTATACGGTATTGAAAAAATCAATGCTTCAAGTCAGTTCTTGCTCAAATTATGAAGGTTCGAAAAGAAGTGTACCAAGGTACAAGGATCTCCTATATAAGGTCGCAAATCAACAAATTGTCAATATATGGGTATGAGCTTCAAAAAGCTTCAGCCAATACTATTTCTGCCTCAGAAAGTTTATCACCCGAAGACGCTGTATTCCAAATAGAGGAGTTGTCAGGAGCCTAGTTTGAATTTCCAAGCGATAGAAAGCTATAGTTCACTACGTACCGACTTGTTCTGCTATCAGTTGAGTCTATTGGCCAAAGTCAGTCGAACAATTCACGTGAAACTTTTTAAAGAGATTCTGTTCATTCTCAACCTCGACTTTCAGAAACGACATAAACCAAGATAAATATATCTCACTTCCATACCACCAATACACGAAGAACATTGGAAATATTTCCAAGGAACTAGGTATGAAGGTGGTATTCGAAACAAGTCATACACTATAGACCCTTCTAGGAAATCGAAAAGACAACGTCCAGAATTCGGAGAAGTCTGGGATTTATGAAGTTAAATGCAGGGACTACGATGCAAAATAGTATGGACAGAGTGAAAGATCTATCAAAATAGGATATGAGGAACACTTAGCACACCTTAAATATGGAATACCAGAAAAATCAGTAGTCGCCCATCATGTTTTAGAACAAAACCATTCCATAGACTTCAGTTGATTGAAATCAGTTAGACAAGTCAACAACTACAGGCATCTAGATGCCTATGACAGCTCAAAAATGAGCTCAGAAAAAAATAATATTATGAATACCGATAGTGGACCAATCCCTAATAGTTCACCAAATAGCTTGTTGAGATGATATTTTCAGTTATGAGATTCATCTGACTAGTTGACTGATTTTTGTTTATTCATTTGTGGATTGACAGTATTAGTTATATAGGTATAATAATATAAGGGGGCCCTGTTAAAGGCTTATGCCTCTTCAGTGTTGGGTTCCTTACAAATAATCCACATAAAAATTATCAGAGTTTGTAGTTGCGTTATTGGTTGGAGTGTCCCGGTCCACAGCTGGGGTCGTTCTTGAGGGTTCGGGTTTTTGTTGGGCCAGGAAAAGTATGCCTGAGGGTGTTTCAGGCCGTGCGCTGTCGTCTATCTGATAACCAGTGGGTGCTACTCAAGGATGTCCTGGATTTGTTCCGTCAGGTCTACCACTACTCCCAGGGTCTGGCTGGAAGAAACAGGGCGTCCAAGAGGTGGTGGGGGTGCTGATGGCAGCGGTGTTGTTGCTTCTCATGGCTCTCGCAGCATATCATCCTTGTAGTTCCTGAAATCTCAAGTTGAATGACAGGTTATGAATGTTTCGTAGAATTCGTGGTTGTTAGTATGCGGTGTGT